>JANRMT010062797.1:2689671-2774332 GCA_026402145.1 Polypterus bichir lapradei | reverse complement strand
GGTTGGACAGAAAACCCATAAATCTGCTTGCTTTATCTCACTCTCTTACTAACATCTGAAAGAAGCATCTCTTACTAACCTCTGATGAAGACAATACAATGAAGAGCACAGCTCAGCAGCAATATTGAACAGGCTTGTGGCCTGTTCTGAGGAAAGCTGAGCACCAATGATGCCATAACTAGAGACATTTTAAGTAACTAACAAGTCTGTGTGCCACCTGAAACTACACATCACCATTTAATCAGGTTGCCAATATTCAAATGTACTTTGAATTTTGTGATTTATGAATATTATCAATAATACATTATTTTATGTGTAACTTAACTCCTGCTTGTCTTTTTACTACATCTAATTGCCGGATGGATGGATACATGCATACATGCATACAGCAGATTTTATATGAAAGCATAACTAAAATAACGCAGATTGTTCACTGGTTCTGCGGACAATGTGTCTTTTTACTTCCTGTACATGCTTCCTCAGTTGGTTTGCCCAGTTGATTTCATACAAGGGACGCTATTGGCAGATGACTGAGAAGCTAACCAATCAGAGCACGCAGTTAAGTTCCAGCATGCTGAATGCAGTGTTAACCAGGAAGTCTTGTCTCACTCATTCAGCATCAACGTGTTTCGCTGTGTAAAGAGTTGTGCTCTTTTGTGTTTATCTTTGTGCATAGTCAAGCCCTTCATTATGGCTCCAAAATGATCTGCTACTGCTTCAGGGGCCGTGCCCAAGCGCCAACGAAGATGTTAACGATTGCCGAAAAGGTAAACGTTTTGGATTTGTTGAAGGCTATGATTCTTTTTATTTAAAAAGTAGGAAAGGAATATAAGATCTATGGCCGCAGTGTCCTTTTAACCAGGGTGCAAAACGAGTTGTAAGTGGATGTAATAAGGCAGTAGTCTGGATGGAATCTGCTTTAAGGATTTGGATTGAAGACTGCCAGAAAAAGAACAAACGGCAGTGCTACACAATCGCCTGAAGTGGCTCTTTTAGAAGAGCTGTAACGGTCTCCTTTGTTGTGCAGTAAAATTAAACTCATTGTTATCGGACAAGTCATCGTGTCATTGTTGGTGAGTAACCATAATTAATTTTCTACTTACAGTACTTAGTACATGTACGTACGTTTAATGTCACTGTACACACATTTACTGTATACTATTTTTCTTGCATTGTACGTATTTATTGCTGGTGACCTGTCTATCGTAATGGCTGTAACATATGTGATATCGGAGACACTCAATATCTTTAAAATAATATTTAGGTTTTACTGTATATAAACGGTGTGTTTATATACATAATTTCAATGAATCTTACCTAATATCTAAGAGAATACAAAAGGGATTATGTTGTATAACTCTGCGGGGAATATTTATAAACAGTGTGGGAGAGTTTATAAGGGCTTAAGATATATAAAAATAACCATACAAACATATGGTTTCTACTTCGCAGATTTTCACCTATCGTGAGGGGGTCTGGAACGCAACCCACGCGATTGAGGAGGGATTACTGTATATCTATATTACTCTACCAAGATTAAATATTAAATAATAATGTCAGAGCACTATTTTTGGATTTTTCTTCAGCGTTCAATACTATACAGCCTCATATAACAACAACAACATTTATTTATATAGCACATTTTCATAAAAACAGTAGCTCAAAGTGCTTTACATAATAAAGAATAGAAAAAAAGACAATAAGAAAACAAAATAGATCAACATTAATTAACATCGAATAAGAGTAAGGTCCAATGGCCGGGGGAACAGAAAAAACAAAGAAACAAAAAAAAAAAAAATCTGTAGGGATTCCAGACCATGAGACCGCCCAGTCCCCTCTGGGCATTCTACCTAACAAATGAAACAGTCCTCTTTGGATTTAGGGTTCTCACGGAAGGGCTTGATGGTCACGTAGACTTCTGCCTTTTAATCCATCCATCATTGTTGGAGCATCATGAAGCTTTAAATAGGTGGAGGTGGCGCAGGCCACCACCACAAAGAAACCGGAAAAAGAAACAGAAGAGAGAGTAGGAGTCAGTATGGATTTTAGAGCCACCATGAATAGTTATTATGAGGAAATTGAACATACAGAGTATCAGGATTAAGTTAAATTGAAGTTTAATAGAATAGAAAGGCCATGTTAAAGTAATGTGTTTTCAGCAGTGTTTTAAAGTGCTCTAATGTATTAGCCTGGCTAATTCCTATTGGCAGGCTGTTCCAGATTTTAGGTGCATAGCAGCAGAAGGCCGCCTCACCACTTCTTTTAAGTTTTGTTCTTGGAATTCTAAGGAGACTCTCATTTGAAGATCTGAGGTTATGATTTGGAATATAAGGTGTCAGACATTCCGATATATAAGATGGGGTGAGATTATTCAAGGCTTTATAAACCATAAGCAGAATTTTAAAGTCAATCCTGAATGACACATGTAACCAGTGTAGTGACATTAAAACTGTAGAAATGTGTTCGGATTTTCTTTTCCTAGTTAGGATTCTAGCAGCTGCATTCTGCACTAGTTGCAAACGATTTATGTCTTTCTTGGGTAGTCCTGAGAGGAGTGCGTTACAGTAATCTAGTCGACTGAAAACAAACGCGTGAACTAATTTCTCAGCATCTTTCAGTGATATAAGAGGTCTAACTTTACTTATGTTTAAATGAAAAAATGCTGTCCTAGTGATCTGATTAATATGCGATTTAAAATTCAGATTACAGTCAATTACCCCTAAGCTTTTTACCTCCGTCTTGACTTAATTCTAATGTATCCAGTTTATTTCTAATAGCCTCATTGTATTCATTATTGCTAATCACTAAGATTTCAGTTTTCTCTTTATTTAACTTGAGAAAGTTACTATTCATCCATTCTGAGATACAAGTCAGACATTTTGTTAGTGAATCAATAGAATCGGGATCATCAGGTGCTATTGATAAGTACAGCTGTGTGTCATCAGCATAGCTGTGGTAGCTCACATTGTGCCCCGAGATAATCTGACCTAACGGAAGCATGTAGATTGAGAATAACAGCGGACCCAGGATAGAACCTTGTGGAACACCATATCGGATATCATGTGTCTTCAAGTTGTAATTACCACAACTAACAAAAAATTCTCCCTGTCAGGTAGGATTCAAACCAATTTAGGACACTGCCAGAGAGGCCCACCCATTGACTAAGGCTATTTCTAAGAATATTATGATCAATGGTGTCAAATGCAGCACTCAGATCTAGGAGGATGAGAACGGATAAATAGCCTCTGTCTGCATTCACCCGCAAGTCATTTACTACTTTAACGAGTGCAGTTTCTGTGCTGTGATTTGTTCTAAAACCCGACTGAAAAATTTATCAAAAATAGCGTGTTTATTTAGGTGGTCATTTAACTGCATAATGGCTGCCTTCTCCAGAACTTTACTTAAGAAAGGCAGGTTAGAGATGGGTCTAAAATTTTCAAGAGCCGAGGGGTCAAGATTATGTTTCTTAAGAAGGGGCTTAACTACAGCAGTCTTAAGACAGTCTGGGAAGACCCCCGTATCTAATGATGAATTTACTATGTCAAGGACATTATCAATTAGCACGCCCGATACGTCTTTGAAAAACCTTGTTGGTACTGGGTCAAGGACGCAGGTGGAGGATTTTAATTGAGATGTTTTTTGTAAATCAGGTAAATCTATCCTAGATAGAGTTTAATTTGTTTATAACAGAATGCTGGGGTTTAGGAGGATCCTTAGTGTTGGAGGGATATACTATGTTATTTCTAATATCATTAATTTTTTGATTGAAAAATACAGCGATAGCCTCACAGGTTTTACTGGAAGTTCTTAGGAGGCGTTCCTTTGAGTTGCCTGGGTTTAGTAGGTGATCACTTGTAGAAAATAAGACTCTGGGATTACTAGCATTGTTATTTATAATCTTGGAGAAATAACAGCGCCTCTCAAGACGGACAGTGTTATTGTATTCTGTTATTTTGACTTTTAATATTTCATAGTGGATAGTAAGTTTAGTCTTCCTCCATTTACACGCAGCTCTGCGGCATGTTCTCTTTAAATCCGACACTCTTTGGGTCTTCCATGGTATAACAATGCTAGAAGATTTTTTAACTGTCTTTTCAGGTGCAACTATGTCAACAGCAGCTCTCACTTTAGTATTAAATCTTTCCACCTTACTATTTACATTATCCTCACTATTATAGTTGGCACTATAAACGGACTGATTGATTAGAATGTTTGTAAGTTTTAAAGCTGCTGCTGAGTCAAAGAAGTGTTTAACAATATGCTTCTAATGAGTGTTTATCATTATTTCTATCTTAAAAGTAGAAGAAAATGGTCCGATAGACCAATATCAATGATCTGCTTTACATCAACTTTCAGTCCTTTAGTAATCACTAAGTCTAACGTATGACCTGCTTTATGTGTAGGCTGATTTACGAGCTGCCTCAAATCAAAAGAATCCAGGGGGTTCATAAATTCTTTTACTTATAGATCACACTGATTATCTATATGAAAATTAAATTCGCCAACTATTAGGAGTGTGTCATAGTTAGTAATTAAAATTGACATTAAGTCAGAGAATTCCTCAAAAAAAAGACACGTTGAATTTTAGAGGTCTATACACGGATAATACTAGAACTTGAGAATCTCCATGGATAACGGCGAGATACTCAAAGGACTTGAACTTACCAAAACTGACATCTTTACATTTTAATCGGCTCGAGTAAATGTTTGCCAAGCCGCCCCCTTTTTTCCCTGGCGGTCTGCACGAGTAAAACTAATCCGGAGGTGCAGATTCGATTAAAACAGCCGCGCCGTCCGAGTTAAGCCACGTTTCACTTAGTGCAATAAAATCAATTTTTTATCACTAATAAGATCGTTGATAAAAAGTTTTGTTAGTTAAAGCTCTAACATTTAATAGTGCCATATTTAATGTTTTGGAGGTGCAGAGATGAATACTATGTGCGTTATTGATATTTGGAATAGGAACTAAATTTTTATTAGTGCCGCTCTGTGTGTATTTTTTGTTTAATCTGTGATCTGTTTTCATAGTTTTAATACATTGTTCCTCTAAAATAGTAATTTTAATTAGATTATTGGAGTTTATGCCGTATTTCCTACATTTTCTACGTGCGCTGAGATTGCTTATTACAGTATTAATGTTGTGCACTTTAATGGAAGATTCTATTAAACACTTATCATGTCCTAGCACAACAGTATCATTTCGGAAGGGGTTAAGAGCAGAGTTAGATAGTCAAGATAAATTAATTACCTTCGATATGTTTTCGGACAGGACCCGGGCGCCAAAACTGTTCGGATGATTGGGAAATTGAACAGTATGAATGTAAACCCATTTATTACACTATGGATTCAGAACTTTTTTTAAACCGTTCACAGACAGTTAAAGTTCAGGACACTTTTTCAATAGTCAGTCATTCATTCATTCAAACACAGGAAGTCCGCAGGGGTGTGTGTCTTATCACCATTACTGTTTACTGTGTACACAATTGACTTGAGACAGAACAATGACCGCTGCTCCATTATCAAGTATGCGGATGACACCAGGCTCATAGGATGCATATCTTAGGAGGATGAAAGCCACTATCTAAATCAAGTGGACTGGATGGCAAACTGGTGCAATAAAAACACTGAATGTAAAAAAGACCAAAGAAATATGATTTTAAGAGACAGAAATCTGTATGTTCACCTATTGTAGTTCTGGGAGAGGAGGTAGAAATAGAGACTGAATAGAAATACTTAGGAACTTACCTAGATAACAATCTTAATTGGAATACAAATACAAAAAATCATTCTCTAAATGCAACCAGCGCTTATTTCTCCTCCATAAACTCAAACTATTTAAAGTAGACAACGACATCATGTTGTTCTTTTATCGCAGTCTCATCCAGTCTGTGATCACGTTCAGTTTCATTGCCTGGTTTAATAGTCTGACAAACCAGAACTCAAAAAAGCTCCAGCAGATTATGATTTATGCAGCTAAAGTTATTGGGGCTGATGGAGATATTGGACTAGTAGGTGTCAGAGGGCAATGTTAAAGAAACTGGAAATCTCAACTGATGACAGACATCCAGTTCAGTAAATCAGGAAGGATAGTCACTTTGAAAACCCACACAAAATCCTTTCTTATTGAAAAGTTGTAAGGCACTAGTAAGAAATATCGGAGAATGATTAAGGTTTTGATATATATCGTGTAGCCCTTTTTTTTTTGGTGTAAAAATGTATTAACTAACTGCCTTACCTTAACTTTTCTTGTTTCTATTTGTCTTTTTTAATTAATTCTGTCTTATTAGATGTAACCGAGAAGGCAAATTTCATCTTGTGTAAACGTGACTAAATAAAGAAACCTTATCATTGGCACGATGGTGTAAAAGACTCCAAATCACACTGTCTACATTTCTGGATATCTAAAAGAGTTTGTGTCCATAATTACCGTGTTTCCTTTGGTTTTCGATTTTGCTTCATCTTTTACCTAAAGTATGGTTTCCCCTTTGATTTAATGAAAAAAAATATGCATTGTTTTCCTGGTCCTTCTGTCTCTCCATCAACAATCACTAATAAATGTGGAGGGGTCTGTTTAAAGAGGAGCATGCCATGGCAGTTCAACTCAGCCGACAGCTGTGAGGACAAGACAGACATCATGACAATGAAATATCAGATCATAAAAGTACAAAAGATTCTCCAAAGAAAGTGTACATTTACATGGAAGCAAATCGGGGGTGTAAAAAAAAAAAAATGTAAAAAAAAAAAAAATTCAAGCTTAAAATGGGGATTTTTTATGCTTTTATTTTTGCTATTATGGGAGAAAAATAATAAACTTTAGCAGATGTAGGGTTTTTACAATGTTTAATAAAACCCAAAAGGATTAGCTTAGCATTTTTGATCAGAAAAAGTACATAAATATTTATTACTTTGGAGGCATGTGTTGTGTGTCAGGTACCTTATCCTCTTTTGTTAATCAAACTATGGCATCCCTACCACTTGCTTACCTTCCCTAGTGCTGTTGTATCAATACTATTGTTTCAGTGGCATGACCTACTTGTACAAGAGGTGGCTGAAGTACCACTCCGACTTCTCCTGTTCACACATTCCAGTTTCAGGCTCTGTTTTTCTTTCTTTCAGGGTCATCTGCAGTATGGGGGCCAGCACAATTTGCAGGTAATACAGAGAGGTCTTCATTGTTTTTCTGATGTTAATTTCTCCCTCTTCTCCCTCTCCCCGACAACTGTATTGAATTCTTGATGACTTTGTTTTAATTGCATTTCATGACGCTTTAGTCTCCTAAAAAAAGTAAATCCCTATCAGATACACCATGGTAGCAACTCCTTAACTTAGGGATGAGTGAAATTGAAGATCAACTTTGTTTTATATGTAATTTTGCATTCACAAAGCACTAAATTCACTAAATGGGGGTTTTGTTTGGGTTGGAAGGCAGGGAACATTCCCTAAGGTCTCACTCACACCTCTACATTTACCTGCATTTGTTTTTTGGATTTTTTACATTCACTTGACACAGGTAATCCACAGCACCCAAGTAAGGGCAATTAAATTCCAAGCCTCTCATTCACATTACCATGGAGGAGCATAATTAACTTTATATATAAAAAAAGTGATATATTGCGTCATTTCTGCCACATGAAACATCAGAATGCACCATCATACACGTTATTGGATTTTCTCCACAGAATGATGCACTACACAGGACACCCGCCCGATTTCGTTACCTAGCAACCACCTTTTCCTGTATCCTATTTTCAAGGCTGAAGATATTCAGCCACCATGGGCCATGGTGGATTGTACCATGTATCACTTTTGTTCCTGATGTGCATCTTTAAGAATATATTCACCAGGGTTGTTATCATAATTAGCAAACCGGGCATCATACTGCAAGAACAAACCAGTGTCATGAGTTTCTTCTCAAATAAATTTGACAAGATTAATAATTCCTGACCAGATTTTGGATTTGGAAACAATGGTTTTATAGTTTCTAGAATTTTCCTGCTAAGTTCTCTATTTTTTGGTGCTCTATAGATAGTGTTATTATATATTTTTATTTTCATTGTGTTTCTGGAATGACATCTTATTTTCCATGGGTGCTGCCATTTTGGGGGCTCTGTTGCCTATGCAACTTAGGGTTGCAGTCCTGTTAGTTGCTGTGATGTTTAAATACCCCGGATGACACATCACCATTTATCTGTGATTTGGATAGTAAAACTTTATACCCGTCTCTTATATTGTTGCTCTGGAATTTTAGTTTTTTCCTTCAACAATCTTTAGTTTACATTGTTGTGTTGGCATTATCAAGATAGACTCTCGCTTGTAGCTATTTTCTGTGTTTTGACTGTGAATCATTTCCTAGTCTTGTGCATTCAAATGTTTTCTTAGTGTTCAGTTTGTTGGAAGTACACCCTGGTACAACCATAGCAAGTTTTATGGCCCAACAAAATGTCTACACGAGACAGGAAATTACACTCATGATTTTTTTTTTCCCCCCCTTCATGGACAGGTCAGTAGATCCTTACAGAATTAGCATATGAAAATGCTTCCAGACAAGAACTGAACACCTTTTCTGTCCGTTTCAGGTTTCACTGCAAATTCAATCTTTCAGAAGTTAGAGCACGGTGTTCATTTTTGAATTTCTCTTGGTCTTATGACCTCTATTTTTCACAAACCAACAGACAGACGGACATATCTAAGAAATCAGTTTCCACCCAAAGCATATAGCCAGGCAATACATTACAATCGTATTTGCTCAGACCCAATGGACCAGGACACACAACTGCAGAAACTCAGGACAAACTTCAAACAAGGATACACTCCCAAATCAACAGACCTACAAATCAGGAGAACTATGGCTATACCCAGAGAAAACCTTCTGGAATACAAAAGGTGCAGAAACCAAGAACCAGGTCCCAATAGTTGTAACTTATATTCCACAGATGGAAACACTTCGCAAAATTATGAAAGAGCTTCAACCCATGGTATAGAAAGACAATAAACTTGAAGGATATATTCCCAGAACCTCCCCTCCTTTTATACAGACAACCACCAAACCTCAAACAACTGATTGTCCGAAACTAAGTGTGGCTCATCAACAAGTGGCACATCTCCCTGCCTACAGAACAGGTGTGGCACCTGTGCACATATGTACACGACAGGTCAGGTAGTTACACCACATTGCCAGCAGGAGCATAAAATAAAGGGTCTGTTCACATGCAAATCTGCTAATGTGGTCTACCTAATCATGTGCATAAGGTGCCCCAACACTGGACTGGACGTAGTGGGAAACTGGTCAGACACTGCGCCAGCGAATGAACTCATAGATTTCATATCAATCAGAACAGAGTTGATCTTCCGGTGGCAGCACACTTTAACAGTAATGGCCACAGCATAAAGGATCTGAGGGTCAACTGTGCTTATGGGTAATTTCAAGACCCAACAGGAGTGGAGAGAACGGGAATACAAAGTTATGCTTAAATTTAATATTCTACAAAATGGTCTGAATAGAGACAAGAGTTTTATGACCAGACCAACAGATTGATAGGCCACTGATGTAGTCAGCTGGTCAATCTTACAGACAATGCACTTCAAAAAAATCTTCCAGGACTTTCTCTCTAGTGATGGTTATCTTATCTCTACATTTTATTAGTTCATTGTCTCTTCTTTAAGGGGTTAATTCATCTAAGGTTTATTAATTTTGCTAACATTTGATCAAAAAGGTCATTAAGATGAAAGAAAAAAAAAAATCACTTTGCTGTCCCAATATAAGTTAGTGTTTTTCAGTTTTTGTTACACCTTTGCCTGATGAAGGGGCCTTAGATTACCAATGCAAGCTTTCGAGGCAGCTATTTAGTTAGCCAATAAAAAGTGTCATTTCACCCTACTTTCTCCTGTATCTTGGTCTTCTTGTATGACTTTCTTAGGAGGCCATCATAAATAGGTTTTCATGTTGTGTTGTTTAATCTTCTGGTTGCTTCAGTGTGAACTGATGGAAAATTACATTAGGGAAGGAAAGAAGTCCCATGACTAAACTAAAAAATTAATAATCTGTAAAATAGGTGACAAATGAAAATCTGCACCCCAAAGAACATTCCACTGCTCCTCCTGAGCCTTAAGATGAATTCTGCACGGTAAGCAGATCTTCACATTCATGTTCAACTCTACCCATTAGGAACGAAAAAATAAAAGCAATGATGAGCATTAACGCACGACTGCTGCTGCTATGAAAACCAGGTAAAGTTATTCCAGACACCAATTTAAAAGCAGTATGTGATTCAAATACACTAATGAAATGCATATACTGTGAAATGTGCAATAAATGTGTTTTCTCTTAAAAAAAAAAAAAAAAAAAAAAAACCAAAGCAAAAAAACAAATTAAGTCACCTTGTAGGAACATGGAACAGAAAATGTGCGTGTCAGCTTCTGCATAGCTCGGCTGGGTCTAACAATCTTACACAATTCTTCGTAACCAAATATCAGTTTCCATTTAAACTTTATAATGGTGAAATGCTAATCTGTGAGAGGTATTCAGATGGCTGCGGTTCTACATGTATTAGTACATTAGTTTTGTGAAAAATAACGGTTATCCAAACCAAGGCTAATAAGAAAAATAATGCAACTTGTTCTTATTTCAGATACCCTCCATGCTCTATTTACATCGGTTAGCCACGGATATTCTCGTGTTTGGCAGTACATCCCCAAAGTCTGTACAAGATAACACATAGTAACTGATAGTAGCTACTATGTAGCAGTGTTAAAATATAAACTCATTCCAGTTATCAGTAGAACATCAGCAGTTAAGCAGATTCTCTTCACCTCGATTTTATTCTTTAATTCCGATCATTTTTCCTCTCTGCAGAAAGACCAAAGGCAACCCTGCGTATGACAACTCAAGAGAAACTCTTTCACTTTGGGGACACAGTGAATCTGGAATGCAGCATTGAGGGTGGCCTTACCAACTGGACATTTCGCTGGTTCTTTGGGAACCAGACAGAAAAAGGGAAACAGATCGAAGGCGAAACTGAAGACAATTACAATATTCCCTATGTAACGATGTCGGACAGTGGAGTATACCGATGTGATGCCTATGTTGCCGATTCTTATAATTCCTCACAAGCCAGCAATGTGATCACACTGAGGATTCAGGGTGAGTGTGTGACTATTGGAGGATCAGCCGTGAAAAGTGGTTTAAGAAGTCAAGGGGCTCCCCTGTAAAAGAGTCCTTTTGTGTTGGCCATGGCCTTTTATATAGTTTGTCTTGTAAAAGTCGGATGGATTACTTTCATGAAAACTGTACATGACCTATAAAATTCTTTTGTACCCATTGATCAGGAATGGGATAGTTTTAATTATTTGAAGTTTTTGTATACTTTCTTGAAGTGATCATGGGTCTTCTGGGAAGTTTTTCTTGGGGTTGTCAGATCTAATTCTGTATTTTGGTTTTTACATCAAAAGAGCTCTTTTGACACTGTTGTGTTTGCACAACTGGTGCTGCTATTTTGCAAATTTCATGTCATCCATTACCTAGGTAACATTTCCTAAATTCACTGGTATGGTGCAACGATGATGTTAGACGCAACCATTTAAAAATTTTGACCTTTTAAGTTCAAACTTATCCGAGATTTGATAAAACCCAGTGAACTCCGTCAATTGTTTCTTTGAATTTTCTGGCTTTAGAAAGAACCGTTTAGTTTTTACTATGGTTTCAGTTTTGCTAGTTATTATAATAAAAGGTTGGATTGCCTTCCAGTTAACAGACTTGATGAGTCTCCTCTGGTCCTTTTCAAAAATATTTGTGTGGCTTAGGCTGAACTTCCAAGCAAAGAGGACCCACTAATCCCTCAGGGTTTACAAGCGACTTAATTCCTTTTTGTTTTTGTGCCCCAGAGAATCCACCTTGTGGTTGGTAAGGCACACAGTTTCTTCTGGTTTGTGTGTCTCAGCTTAGTTAAGGTACTTAGTAGAATTTTTTATGGTGCCATTTAGTTAACACCCGAGATTCAAAGTGGCTGTGTTAGTTAAATTCTATTCTATGCTCAGTCCAGATGAATGAGTGGCTCTTGACTGGTGGAACGAGCTGCCCACCTCCATTGAAACTGCGGACTCCCTTGTTCGGTGAATTTCTCTAACTGAAAATGATTGTTAATAGAATTACAAAATCTAACCTATCAGACTGTTCAGCTTTATTCAGTAATTCTACTTTATTTTTTTTTCTGGGCAGAAAGACCAAACGCCATCTTGATACTCAGAAATCAAAAGAAACTCATCTCCATTGGAGACACAGTGACTCTGGACTGCAGCATTGACGGCGGGTTTACAGGGTGGCAGTATCGCTGGTACAAATTTGGTTCAAACAATGATTGGGAAAAGTTTATAGAATCCAGTGGATCCACCTACACAATCAAATCTATAAGTCACTCTGACAATGGAGAGTATCTGTGCGACGCCATAAGAGAAACCCCACCTTGTGGCTCACAGGCCAGCAATACGATCACAGTGAATGTCAGGGGTGTCGGGGGTAAGTATGTCATTTCACAAGCCTTAACAGAAAGCAGTGGTCCCTCAATTTTAAGTGCAGACTGAGAGGAGACAAAAAAGAATGGGGGAAAAAAAAAAAAAAAAACCTGTATCAGCAGGTAATGGGTTAAAATATTTTCATTGGACCAATGACAAGATTTGACTAATAATTCAAACCGATATTTGATGACGCATTCATTATGTTCTGGATGAGTAAGACGTTTAGGTGAAACTGAGTTATTTCACGAAAATGTCAGCCGTGTGGAGGTTTTGCAAAGTAACTGAAAGCAGCATAAAATATGCCATTTCTAATACTTGTTCGACTAATGTGTTATGCGGAGGGACCAAAGTGCAAAATTTCAATACCACCAACTTAACACACTTGAAGACACACCATCCTGACAAATACGCAGAATTCCTCTCAGCAAAAGAGGAGAATCCTGCGCCTCCGCACACAAAATCAAAAACTGCAGTTGCTCAGCCGTTTGATCAGGTTCTTGAGGTGGGGGAAGAGAAATCAGATAAATATAGCCCCTAAAGCTAAAAGAATTATTGCAAAGGTGATGGATTTTGTTGCTGTGGATAATCAGCCATTGTCTAATGTAGACGATACAGGACATTGAAGGCTGGTTGAGTATTGTGAGCCCCATTACTGGATACCCTGTCATTGTTATTTCCCTGACGTAGCGTATGCACAATTGTTATACAAATAAATGTTCCATTTCTTTGTAACTAACATTCAGACAGATCAAGTCTCATTTTTCTTCTTGTATCTTATAAATGTGTATATTGGCATCTGCAGATACGTACATAGACATTGGATTCCAGCATCAGCCCAGAATTTCCTTATCGGTGCATCCCTAACTAAAAGTGCATTCAATTGTAATTATTTCATTTAATTTATTTCCCTCCCAAGTTATCAAAATGCCATTCAGGTATGGTTTACTTATGGCCATGGCAAATTTGTTAGCAATCGCCTTGGTTATCTACAACATGATCCAACATTGTCAAGTTTTCACACTGCCATTATTTAAGATGGTGGTTCCCTGCTATTCTCTGGTTCTTTAATTTTTCTCGAATGTTGTTAGCAGAGAGAAAGCTAATAGGTGTTCTCAAATATTTATCATTAGGACTTTTTGCTTGATTGTTGGACCACAATTTGTCTTTTCATTTGGGTTTAGACATATGGTTATGGTTTAGCCAGGGTTCTTTCCTTGGCCGTTTGTTTTATATTTTGTTGCTTTTGTCTTTATTTTGATGTATGATTTGATTCATTATTTTCTTTCTATTAGTAATTTAGTGTGTATTAGTAATGTTAGTTTGTTGGTGTCTTGCTCTTTAAGTCAGACACCTTTGGTTTTTAAAATCACATTGTTATGTTGTAGCCTTGTGCTAAATTTAAATGTATTTTTCCACTCATCAAGTAACTCTCAGTTCCATAGAATGACAAAGTAAAAACACGATTTTAAGAACTTAATTTCTCATTGTCACAATTATTTGGACCCTTTACTCAGTACTTTGTTGAAGCTCCTTCGGTAACAGTTCCAGCCTGGAGTTTTCTTAGCACACCTGGAACTGGGGATTATCTGCCATTTTTCTCAGCAGATCAAGCTCTGTCAGGCTAGATGGAGATTGTCAACAGTGTTATTTTCAGGTCTGTCCAGGAGATGTTCGATTGGGTTCAAGTCTGGGTTTTGGCCTGACCACTCAAGGACATTCAAAGAGTTGACCCCAAGCTACTTGTGTAGTGTCTTTGATTAGTGTCCCATCTTAAGGTAAAACTTTGTCCCACTAGGAGGTCCTGATTGCTTTGGAGCAGATTTTCTTTAAGGATATCTCTGTACTCGGCTTGGTCCAGCTTTTTCGACCCTATTTAGTCTCCCAGTCCCTGCTACTGAAAGAAACATGATGCTGCCAACACTATGCTTCACCATTGGAATGGTATTGATGAGCAGTGCCTGGTTTTCAACAGATGTGCACTCTAAGAATTGAGGTCAAACAGCACCATCTTTGTTTCATCAGACCAGAGAATCTTCTTTCTCATAGTCCCAGAGTCCTTTAGGTTCAAACCCAAAACAAGTTTTTAGTGAGGTGTTGCAGTACTTGGATGTCATTCTGGACATTTCTTTCATCTCCACAAAGGTTTCTTGGAGCTCTGCCAGAGTAACTATTAGGTTCTTGGTCACCTCTCTTAAGACCCTTTTCCTCTAGTTGCTCAGTTTGGTTAGGTGGCCACCTCTAGGAGAAGTCATGGTTGTTCCAAACTTCTTCCATTTAAGAATTCTGAAGGCTACTCTGCTCTTGAGAACATTCAATGCAGCAGCAGTTTTTTTGTAGCCTTCCCCAGATCTGTGCCTTGACACAATCCTGTCTCTAAGCTCTGCGAGAAATTTTGGTTTTTGCTCAACTCTGAAACTTTCTATAGACAGGTATGCGGCTTACCTAATCATGACCACGCAATTCTTATTGACCATAGGTAGACTCCAAACAAGGTGATTGACAGAATGGGATGGACCTGCATTAAATTTCAGGTGTCATAGCAACTAATCTTAATAGTTAAGACAATATTTCATATTTAAAAAAAAAAGTGCAAAAATTCCTGAAATTCTGTTTATGCTTTGTTATAAAGTGATGTCAGAGGAGAAAAAAAAATCATTTAAAAAAATATCAAAAAAAAAATGTAGCAATATAACAATATATGAAAAAAGCAAAGGGATCTGAATGCTTTCTGAAGGTACCATTATTACTTGTAGTCTGTATGTCAATCAAAGGGTGGGACTGGGCCACTTACTGCTGCAGCAGGAGACTCATCCCCAATGCTATTTAAGGGGAAGCAACTGATACAGTACATGGTTTGGCATTTAAGAAACACCCCCCCCCCCCCCCCGTTTTGTTCAACTATACTCTTGCATTACTCTGCATTGATGGATTAAAAGCCAGAGGTCTACATGACCATCATCATCACGTCCATCCAAGAGAACCCTACATACAAAGAGGACTGTTTCATTCATGTTAGGTAGAATGCCCAGAGGGGACTGGGCGGTCCCGTGGCCTGGAACCCCTGTAGATTTTATTTTTTTCTCTCCAGCCATCTAGAGTTTTTTTTTTTTTTCTGTCCTCCCTGCCTATCGGACCTTACTCTTATTCTATGTTAAAGCACTTTAAGCTACATTTGTATGAAAATGTGTTATATAAATTGTTGTTGTTTGTGAATTTCCAAGCTTTTTGACCTCCTGTTCTTAATTTATGACAACACCTCTCATATAATTCTTACATTTGATCATCTACAGCTTTAGTCTACCCTATGTAGCTTAATTGATTTTTACTTGTGTCCCTGTCTTAAATGCAGAATTCTTTTGAATTCTTCAAGAGACTTTTCTTTCATTTATCCAGTAAATGTAACAAGATCAACAAACAAAATTTTTGTGGGTAAAGAAGGATTTAACATCAAAGACTTAAACATAATCCTGCCATCAAACTAACCAAGGATAAAATCCTAAACAAAACAAAATCAAAAAAAATATACATACACAAAGAAAGATTTGCTTGTAAAAACCCCAAAAAGTATAATAACCAGAGGCTAGGCGGCCATCTTTATATATGCTGGCAGTGATGATGTCAGCAGTCACAAGTGTGGGGTCATATGACCAAAAACGGTCGATCAAGCCACAACAAAGATGGCAACCAAATTGAAACATGACCTCACCAAAATGGCAGCTGGCTGAGCATCTCGGTCACAAAAATACAAATAACAATCATAAACACAAAATAACAGATGAAACTGATTAAAAAATATGTATAGACGATGTGAGGGAAAATATTTCAAGAAAACAATTAAAATAAAAGTTATAATAGAAAATGAGTACATATTATTGATTTTTTGAACATTTTATTGAATTTATTAAAATCAAGTAACATTCCATACAAGCAAGTTTTACAAAACTAGGTTCGAAACAAATCAACCCCCACCCATGAGAAAGAGAGCTAAGTCAGCAGAGTAAAACTTTAACAGTAGGAAAGATAAGTATATAAATAAATAAGTAAATAAATAATTAGAAATAAATACAATAAAAAAGAGAAGAGAATCCGCTTCCTCAATTTAAATGCTTATTTTAAAATGTTATTGATTAGATCCTGCCAGGTTTTGAAAAAGTTTTGTACAGATCCTCTAAGTGAAAATTATATTTTTTCAAATTTTAAATAATGTATAATATCAATTACCAACAAGAGGTGAGTTAGGAGTCTTCCAGTTGAGCGAGACAAGTCAACATGCCAATAGTGTAGTAAAGGCAATTACAGTTTGTTTGTCCTTCTCCACTTTAAGCCCCTCTGTGAGCCCACCAAACACAGAGGTTAGTGGATTAGGAGGAATTGTGACATCAATTTTGGTCCAGAATGTTGTTAATTTGGTGCTCGCTGCCAAAAACATGTGGCCCAATGAGGCTGGAGCTCGATTGCAATGTTCACAGGTTGGATCTTGCCCTGGAAACATTTTGGACAATTTTAAATGAGACAGATACGCTCAATATATAATTTGAAGTTGAATAATTCTATGTTTTATGCATATGGCACTCGAATGAATTTTAAGACATTGGTCACAAATTGAGTACCATCTTGTGCTGACTTATGGCTCCATTTGGGACTGGCCATTTTACAATCTATCAGATTGGCTGTATGTCAGTCACAAGGAGTGCAGAGTCATTGCAATTGAAGCTCTGTGGGTTTGGTGGGGGTCCTTGTTATGCATTTTCAAATACCGGTACAGAGTAGCACAAACCGATCTTCCAGTCTCTGTGTAAGGCAGTGTTTTTCAACCACTGGTCATGCCGCCGGTGGGTTGCAGGTATCCATCATTGGTTCACAGGTGGGTCACCTAAACCAGTGTTTCTCAGCCTTGGGATTGTGACCTGGGTGGCTGCCAGTAGGTTGCTGGTTGGCATCATTGGTTCACAAATGGGCCGTGATGGGTCACCTAAGTCATTAGTAGAGATGTATGATGTTTCGCCATTTCTAAATGAGATTGTTTTAACCAAGAGGAACCCCCGCTGATGCTCATTTAACTAAGGAAACGGTTTGCAATTACTGCTAGTTGGTCGTCTTTGAAATTAAAAAGGCAAAACTGGGTTGTGAGGCCATAAATGTTAAGAAACACTGGTATAAGGGAAGATGGTGCAGGCTAAATGCTAAAGAATTAGCTACAGTATGCAGAGCAGCATTGATCAAAACAAACCTTAAAGAGACCGCCAAGTGTCGGAAGATGTATAAATCATGTGAAATAGCAATAATAATAACAAAAGATTTATTATTGGCGAAGGTGGATGAGTTTAAATACTTGGGATCAACAGTACAGAGTAATGGGGATTGTGGAAGAGAGATGAAAAAGAGAGTACAGGCAGAGTGGAGTGGGTGTAGAAGAGTGTCAGGAGTGATTTGTGACAGATGGGTATCAGCAAGAGTGAAAGGGAAGGTCTACAGGATGGTAGTAAGACCAGCTATGTTATATGGGCTGGAGACGGTGGCACTGACCAGAAAGCAGGAGACAGAGCTGGAGGTGGCAGAGTTAAAGATGCTAAGATTTGACTGGGTGTGACGAGGATGGACAGGATTAGAAATGAGGACATTAGATGGTCAGCTCAGGTTGGATGGTTGGGAGACAAAGTCAGAGAGGTGAGATTGCATTGGTTTGGACATGTGCAGAGGAGAGATGAGGGGTATATTGGGAAAAGGATGCTAAGGATAGAGCTCCCAGGGAAGAGGAAAAGAGGAAGGCCTAAGCAAAGGTTTATGGATGTGGTGAGGGAGGACATGTAGGTGATGGGTTTAACAGAACAAGACGCAGAGGACAGAAAGATATGGAAGAAGATGATCCGCTGTGGTGACCCCTAACGGGAGCAGCCGAAAGAAGAAGAAGAAGAATAGCAAAAGATTTATTACTGGGGATAGTTTTGGCGATTCCTATGGCCCTCAGCCATAAGAACAAAATGCCTTAACTTGGTCGGCCATAACTCAGTGCATGACTGTACATCACGGTTTTTATTGATTGTTTGTGAAACTGTGGACAAATTGATCTTCAGTTTCTTGAAACTCCGCAGATATGCAGAGATACAAGGGATATTTTCTGCCTGATAATGTTTTCACATGCCTTTCTTTAACTATTACAGTACCTCTGTAATATTGATATCATGTGGTGTGGATGGTAACCAGTGAATGAGCTGTTATTGGGAAGGACTTCTGAAAAATAAACAAGGGGCATGAAGGTCTTCAGTTCAAAAATTAATTCTCAATTCATTGCACTGTCCTTTCATTCATGAGAGAATTTTTCCAGAAGTGGTTAATTTAACAATATTTCAGCAAAAAATATATTTGTTAGGTATGTTGTGAGTACACTACTGGATTTGTGTTATATTGATTATGAGACTTGAGATTTTTTAATAGATAATTTGGCATGGTTTGCTGTTGTTCAATGTTGGTTCCCATTGATGCCTATTCCATCAGGAATTTTGTTACCTCTGTTCTCCATAAAAACATGAGATTGATCATTTTTCTTTACTATCACTACAAACAAATCAGGGAAAGTAACAGATAAAAAATCTGTATTCCTTTAATGAAGGGCTTGGTCTGCTCTGCAACAGCAAAAATTTTAGCAGTTTTCTTCAAAGGGAATGTAAGGGTCAACTTGTATTTTTAAAAGATGATTACTTAATTTACAGACTTCCAACCATCCATCTTTCCTTTCATTGCCTGACCTTCTTTTTCCAGTACATGATTATGCTTTCTCAAGATTTGTTCTGCCAAATGAAAATTACTGACTCTTCTTTCTCTATAATTTCAGTGGGTTATGCTACAGTGAATGGGATTCGATATGGAATATCAAGCCTGGTGCTTATTATCCTGCTGATCATTCTGATCGAGTGTTTCTGGCACAAACTTCACTCCATCTGCAGACGCCCGGAGGATGTGTGTTCTCCTGGACCACAGGATTCAGATATCTATCTCAACGTGTGAATGAAACTGAGATGAGAGAGGGGATATGTCCTACTTAGCATGCTGTGATCCTGAGGGTGTCAACCCTGCTTTAACTGTTCCTGTTTATTTTAAACATAATGTAGAAAAAGAAAGTCCAAAAACGCAGGGCTGCATGTGAAGGAGCTAAGCAAAAAAAAAAATCCCACCCACTAGTTTACAGTCCAGTGTTCTATATTTATTAACATTAGGATTCATCTTTCTGGATTACCCTTTTTTAATTAGTAATTCACATAAGTGTTACAATTAAAAACATTCCTACAATAAACCAAGAAGACATATAGAAACAGTAAGGTAAAAGGAGTATCTTGGAAGCATTCAGTTTCTAAATGTTTACATTTTGGACATGTTAGATCATCAGGAGGTGATTAATTATGGTCTGTTTTATATAAAAATGATTCCTTTTCTGTGACTGTCAAGGGTATTGCGCCAATAAAGACATCAGATTCGGAAACACATTCACAACTCCAAATAATATTTTTATTTATCTTTTAAAAGAGAAATGTTGCCACTTCTTTTCCTTTTCAGCATGAGATTTCTTACAGGTTTATAAAGAAATATTGTCTTTCTACACTTTGACTGCTAAATACAAATTAACTCGTTTGTTGGTGATCTATAGAGGGATGCCACCTACACATTTTCTTGTAAATCATTTTCAGGGCTGTAGCACCAAATATGAGCATATGTATGGATAACAAATGTAATCAGAGGAGAGGGAGCACCTGAAATAAGAATGAAAGCGTGGCATCACAGAACAGAATGTGTCACTTTCAGTTTGTAGCGGTTGTGAGGACACTAAGATTCACACTGTCTGAAGATGGTGAGTTATTTATTTTATTACATGGACCCTAGAAACACACCCAGCCTTGATCTGTCAGGCACACTCTCAGACGCAGAGACACTCATAGACAGCTCAATAAACCAACAAATAGTGAATATATTAATCAAATAATAAAAAAGAACAAACAATATTACAAAAAACATGTACACAAAAGCTCATCCCAGTTCCCCAATGACAATAATCATTAAAAAAAAAAAATTAACAGTAGCCACAAAGTCTAGCACAGTCCAGTACAGCAGGAACAGATGATGATGAATGTGAGAAATGAAATCCCTGTGAACAGCCCTCTGAAAGAAATGTAAGGTTTTGTCCTACCAGGTTCCTGTTGGGAGCACTCCCCAAACAAAGATGAAGCCAACCAAGATGAATTCACTCTGACAAGTAGGCATAGGACAGTACATACATCCAGACAAAACTGTAATCCAAGTTAGTTGTAGTTTGTAATCCAATAGCGTGTGTGATGAGTAGAAACAAAAGTGACAGATAATCACAATCCCCTCACCATCTTTTTGGTTCCTTTTTAAAGAGCCCGCCTCATTAATCTTCTTCCCAGCAACCTCTGAAATCGTTCAATCTGCCCAATAGTGTTATACTGCCGGGGCTGCTGGGAGATGTAGTCTATTTTAAGTAGCGCTACCACAAGTTTGTTTTTTATTAGCTACATTTTGGATAATGTTTACTTTTCACAAAATAATTTACATATGCAGAACCATCTGAATATCTCTGAATGATTAGCCCTTATCACAACAAAGTTCAAATGGACAATCCAACATTCGATTGTAACAAACAGTGCAAGATTTACATTGTCAGACCTGGCGAAGTCATTATGCAGCTGGAGTGTACAAAGAATTTTCTGTTTTATGAACTATGACGTAACTCAAATAGATTCTTTTTGGAGACGAAATACATTTTTATGGCAATGTTTGCTTCATAACAAAATGTATCTAATTTAGCAAAATTAAAATTACACCCTATTTTTACATTGGAGTCAGGAACAAATTTACATATTTTCACAGTGGCAGTCAATGTTAAAAGAGAAGTGTAAAGTCCAATATGTTGAACTGCCTGGCCTTCTTCTTCATTATATTTATGGTGACTCATCTACTACAGGAAGGCCTCCAACTGTGCTGGAGTGTGAGGTGGATATAAGAATGACTTCTACCACACAAACCCATCTTCCATTCCTCCATTTCCAATATATCTCTCACTCTTAAACATCTTTTACACAGTTCTTATGACACAACATATTCCACAGTTTCTGGTGGCGCACAAACATCACAATTTCAGTTACTATGTTCTCTATAATAACTGAACTAATTGAACCAATGTGTCCCACCTTTGCGTTCACCTCTGACTTCTTTTGCAGGAATATCACAATTTTGATCCACTAAAAGACCCAACATGAGCCTCCACCCAAGCAAACTGAACCACTATTACCATTCATATCTAACCACACAACACTGAAGATGTGTCCAGCAGCAAATCATGATGACAGAAGTGAGTTGACTTCAGACTCTGCAGCACTGATTTTGAATTTATTCTCCAATTTGACTTCCTCTAGCAACTGCACTCCTATCATTAATGTTGTCACCACAACTCCATATACTGATTGGTCCCAAAGTTACATAAAACAATGAGATACAGCTAGTCGGCAGATCACACTAGCAAGTGAAGCACTCATTATGTGATATCTCCTTGGAGCAGGGATTGGTGGGTATGTCCACTTCACCTTGCTAATTGGCTACTGGAAGGGAGGTTATTTAGGAGTCAACCTTCTGCTGAGAGTGGCTTATGCAATTAAATACACGATGAAACCAATAATGAAGATCACATGATCTTCATAAAAGCAAATGTTTCTTTAAACAATACTGTAAGCACTCTGGGAAGTTATGTCGGTGGGTTTCATAAAATAACAAATACATGCCCAGGAATCATAATGAAACAAAACTCTACTGGCCCCTATGGGTCACAGTGAAGTGGGACTCTTCTGGGCAGGCTGGTGAATGTTCTGTCCTGCCTTTTGTGGAGCTTTTTGGAAGCCTCACACAATTTTTGCTGTGTTTGTGACTGCTAATCACAACAAGCATGTTACAGAGAGTCATGCTGCCAGTATAAAGATTCAGCAAGCACTTGATGCCATATATTACTACATGTTATTTTTTTTCTGGGTGATTCAAAGATGATGATGATGATGATGATGATATACTTTATTAAATGCTAATGAATCGCAAAACATATCACCATGTTACATAAAAGAAAACTCATTTACTAAAAGCATGTAATAAAACATCATGTTGCGATATGAAATTATGTAAGCAAGTTGATAAATATTTTATATGTCTTTATTTGTGACTTAGATAAAGCAATTTATATTCGTGTTAATTCATTGATAAGAAGAGCAATGGCTTGATGTTTAAGAACCTGCAGTCTTTAGGACTTAGTGAAGAATTTTATGACAGGGTCGGGAGAAGTGCCTAAGATCAGTTTGGCAAGTGATTCTCTGCAGGACTGTCTCGGTCAACCTTCACAGGAAAGCCAAAGTACCTAGCTGGCAAGCATCAGCTCAAGAAACAGTGTTGGGGGCATGTGTGAAAGGTATTGTGTGCCCCCATTGGTCTGAAGAATGGCTGTTTGGGATTGGATTGAATCAGAGGTCATTCTGTAGCACAATGCTGTATTGGTGTAAGGATTTAGACAACAAATGTATAAATTCGGTTGCTTTACCACTCCCTCTCTCTCACACCATCATGATGGAGGAGCATCTCACACACCATGGACTGAAAAGAAGACCACGCTGAGAAGCACAACTTGGCAGCCATATTGAGACAGGCATGCGGCCTGTTCTGAAGAAATATTTTAAGTAACTAACAAGTCTGTGTGCCGCCTGAAACCACACATCAGCATTTATCAGGTTGTATGGTTGCCAATATTCACTTGTACTTTGCTTATTGTTATTATTTATGAATATTATCAATAATACATTATTTTAAGTGTAACTTAACTCCTGCTTATCTTTTACTCTGTGTAATTACCCGAGGTTATACATGTAGAAGGGAAGGTGGGGAGAAGTTATAAAGTACAATACCTTATAAACAGTGCTAAATTTATGGGATTTGAGGCATTCTGACAAAGGCTACACCAGGGGTTCCCATTACGTCGATCACGATCGACCGGTAGATTGCAAAGGTAGTGCAGGTAGATCACGTTGCATTCCAAGAAAAAAAAATTTTAAACGTTAGTCTATCATATATCATCCTCCCTATGGCATTTGCCATTTGATTGACATACAGGGCGGCAGTCTGAGATCTCTTTTCTTCAAACACACTGGTCATCGCGCGAGCAAAACTCTGGCTGTGATCTAGTTAGCCTTCCGATTTATATCGACTAAAGAAGGGATTAAAAAAAAAAATATTTGGGGAGGTTATGGGCTGGATGTGGAATTGGAAGAGGATTTTTTTCTCTCACAATGTCACAATCGAAGTGCGTTTGTCTGATCTGTCAATCTATCATTGCTATTCCATGTGAAAATGTGGAAAAGGCACTTTCGAACTGTTCATAAAAACTATGAAACTGACTTCCTTCCGAAAAGCGATCTGAGAAAGAGAAAGGAGAGGGAACTAAAATCGCAGTTAATCGGACAACCGTCATTTTTCACTCGGCTGGATTCAAAAGCTCCTTGACTGCATTATTCGGTTCTATTTATTTATGCGAGTCAGCCTTTTCCCACATGACGATTATTAAATCCAAATACTGTAGTGACCATAAATGTATTGAATTGTTATTGTGCCATAAAGGTTATTCAGTTATGCAAAGTACGACAACATATATTTTATGTATAAAGTATACTCAGTATATATATATATATATATATATATATATATATCATTTTTAATTTAGGTAGATCATTTCGACCTGGTTATTTTAAAAGTAGCTCGCAAGCCGAAAAAGTGTGGGCACCCCTGGGCTACACAATAAAGAATACAAAAGGAGAAAGTAGAGCAGTATAGAGCTCTACCAAGACAAAACACACATTTAATGAAAATTCTAAATATGTCTGTTTAGTTTATTTTTATACACAATAGCAATATATACTGAAGTCAGGTGCAAGCATTTTCACTGATTAACACAATATAGCCACAGAAAAACACATAAATCAAAAGCATATAAGAATTCATTTTTAAATGGATAGCAATTGCAAGTAGGAGAAAGGCTGAATTTACTTGTAAGACTGGACTTTTGGGGTTCTACAATGAAATGCAAATAATGTGTTTAAACAAATTCACATACATTTAATTGTTAATTGTGTAGCTGCATTCACTTGCATCCAAGAGTATTCATCCTGTTCCTCCGTCACGATAGGCTGCTGTCATAAAATCTTGACTTTGAAAGCATAAGGGTGCAGATCATGAGCTTGATATTCCAGGAGTCCCATGTGAAGCCAGAGTCCTTACATCTGGTAAATTAAAGAGAGTCAGAGGTAAAGGACCATTAGTAACTGGGACTATTACAGTGGACCTGCAAGACCAGGGCTGAGTAGTTCTGGTTCTGAAATACATGAAGGCTGCTGGATTTTTTCCTTTCTTAATGTAATGTAAATGTTATTGTTGATAAAGCTACTCCTTTAACCCCTGAAAAAATGAGCCAATTACGTGCAATTTGTGTTCAAAATGAACACCTCAATGTTATTATGTGTAGTAGAAACAAATAAACACCAAAACATCAACATAAATACAGTAGGAAAGGAGGGAAGGTATGTCTGGTGTCCAGTGCTGTAATGATGCAGCTATGTTTTGAAATAGTCACCAACACACAACCCGACGTCACAATCGGAGTAGTTAATGCGTGTTTCAATGCAGACGTTCTTATATTTTTGCTGTTTCTTGCACAAGAGAGATTCAATTTTGAGTGCCTGATCCAAACAATTGATGCTGCCTATTGGGTTATTATAGGCTGTCACAGTGCAAAGCTTTCTGACTTCAACATTTTCCAATGACACAAACATTGACAGTTGCTGCATTGTGAACAACGATTAGGGGCCAAATATGTATCTTGTCCTTCCACTTGATTACAATCATTTTACCCTTTTTTCACCCAGAGGATTCACTGAATTCACCAGGCATATCAAGGCGGTTTGGTCAAGCAGTGCCATATGCATATCTGTGTCAACGTCTGATGACCAAGTCCTATTTAGTTAGTCCAGATTCAGTTTGTTCTAAAATTGGCTTTACATTGTTTCAAGGTTCCTCCCCACTCATGAATACTGATGAATTACCATAGAGTGGCAAAACACATAGAAGTATTTGTGATTTGTTTGCAGTATGATGTTATTTTATCCACTAGATGGAAGTAGCATACTGTCGCAAGTGCTGTTTAGGTTTAACTTTGTACATGTAAGCAATGCAGCTTAACCTGAAAGAATTACAAGCCTGAGAGACACTTGCAGTTAATGCCAATGAGGTTAATCAGAAGACTTACTCTAGTTTGCTGTCTGCCTTTCAGGAAATTAATAATAATCTGACTTTTATTTGTCTTTAGAACAGTCAGGTCTCCTCTTAATCTTATTTTGTTTAAACTGTAAAGGCTCAGCTCTTTCCATCTTTCCTCATAACTCAACCCCTGTAGCCCTGGAATCAGCCTAGTCGCTCTTCTCTGGACCTTTTCTTGTGCTGCTATGTCCGTTTTGTAGCCTGGAGACCAAAACTGCACACAGGACTCCAGACGAGGCCTCACCAGTGTGTTATAAAGGCTGAGCAGAACCTCCTTGGACTTGTACTCCACGCATTGTGCTATATAACCTAACATTCTGTTTGCCTTCTTTAAGATCTAGAAAAACACATATTACTGTCCTTTCTTTTAGCACACAGGAGTCTATTCATTTTCTACTTTTTTGCCTGATTTTGATTTAGTTGCTTGTAAATATATTTAACCAGAAGATGAATAACTGAAAAATGCACTTTGTGTCACTTTCCTCTCTATGTGTCATTGCCATGTGGTCAAAACTATTAGCAGGGGTCATTATCAAAAAAGTCAAACCGATCTGTCGTCAAACAAAGAATGTCACACAAAATTTAAAGACTGTAATGCTTAAAGAAACTAATGTACTTATAAAACATTATCTGTGCAATAACTGTCATTTGTACTTGCTGCTCATTCAACTCATATTGCTCTACTGTATAACTTCTTTTAAAATGTAATCTTTTTATTTTATATAGCTAGGGGGTTCTAGCTTGTAATTTTTTTTTAATTATTTTTAATTTAAACTTTAAAATTTTTTTTTTAATTTTAATTATTTTTTAGCTTTATTGGATCTAGGCTGAGTGAGTTGTTTTTCTCGTCATATACATTTCATTGTATGTTGACCCTGTGTTAACCTATATATGACAAATAAACCTAAACCTAAACCTAATGTATTAGGAAATACTATAACAGAAACAATCTTCCACCTAAACACTATACTTTTATATTTGCATTTATGTTTTGAACGAGGAATTCCTGTGCTGACCTTTATAGGTTTGCACAGATAACGCCATGTGTTGCACACTCCCATACGATTATGGGACTAATTATCTTAGCAACGTTTGACACAATCATTAAAAAATGGCAGCGCCCGTAAATAAAGAAAATAACAGACACTACAAATCTGTACAATAGCTAGCTAAAAATAAACCTCAAAATTCGATTTATTGGGTAAAAAGTACATCCATCCATTATCCAACCCGCTATATCGTAACTACAGTGTCAAGGGGGTCTGCTGGAGCCAATCCCAGCCAACACGGGGTGCAAGGCAGGAAATAAACCCCGGGCAGGGCGCGCATACTCACATACACACACACCAAGCACACACTAGGGACAATTTAGGATCGCCAATCCACCTAATCTGCATGTCTCTGGATTGTGGGAGGAAACTGGCAACAACAAAAACAATTTAACTGTACAGATATCCCCAAAAGCCCCTGGAGAGAAATATTTATGAACAACAACAATTTTGGTAACATTTTAGTTTAGGTACTGCAAAAATGCGTCTATTATGCATTTACTGTTATGTAATGTTACAAAGTATCAGTAGATAGATTATCTATCTCTGGCATATTTACATAATGGTAGAATTATTTATTAACATGAAGGATTCACATGTTTTATAATAAATTAGCTGTGTAAGCCCGTGCTGTAAAAAGCCCAGGGTCCTACAAACTATTGAAATCGTCAGAAAAAAAAAAATGAAATGTAGAGATGTCAGGTAATTGAAAGGAACTACTCTGGGAGTCCCTCTCCTAGCAGGATTTGTTTTGCCGAAGTGCTTGCCTTGCTTGTGCATTAGTGGTGGGAAGGTAAAAGTAAAAAGGATACCATTTTGCCTAAGTTAGCGGCTAAGCGAGTGTGTCTTTCTTCAGAGGTTTTGCAGACGTGCTAGCCTCACTTGTGTTATTAGTGGCTAATCAAGTTTTCTGTTTCCTTGGAGGTGGATCTCTTATCCCGACTCCACCTCTCACTTCCGGGCGGGACAGACAGATTGACACACTTCCACGTGTAGACGTTTATATAAAAGATATGTAAGATCAAGAGCAACGCGTCTCAGATAAGCCACCTCAGACCACTCCAAAGTAAAGTTTTGTTAGTAGGTCACATCGCAGAGATTAATAAACACTTTACTGATGTTTTCTAAGTGTTGTAAAGTCCCAAAGAAGCCTCTGTTAATGTCTTGTAACATAAGACTAAATGAGAAATAGATGCATTTTTGCTGTACCTAAACTAAAGTGTTAAACGATTGTTATGACATTTTGACCAAATCCTTATTTTGTTCAGTTGTCAAGCAGATGGCAGTGCAATGAACCTGCCAGATCAGTTCAGGAGAGTCATGGCAGAAACACCTCATGATTATACATTAGCACTGCTCTGGCCAGGTCATATAAAATTGTCCCTAAGTTAAAAAAACATTCCTAATACCACTACAGTTTGCGTTAGATGTTACATATTATGTGCCTCCAACTCACTAAATTTATGTACATGAAGGCATTGACTGAAAATTACAGGAAGAGTCGTCTAATGTGACATGGCCTTTCATTGTTTTTAATGAAAGATTTTGAAAATAAAAAGAAAACAAAGTTGGTGAATTGATGGGTTTTAGTCTATCTTAGCCTGCTTGGTTGACACAATATCTAATGAATATGTACACTTAAAACACAAGAATTGGTTTTCTAATTAGGACATTGATTTCTTTCAACAAAAGTCTGCTGTGACTGCGGCCATTCAGGACCAGGATTGCCCACCTCTGTGACAGACCGAGAATCAAAGCACTGGGAGCCTTCATGCTTTTGGTGGCTGCCTCTATGCAAGATGGGGAATAACAAAATATCTTTACAGAAGGTCTCTCCCTCTCCCCCCTATTTTTAATATTTATTATTTTACAATTATGAATGGTTTTAATGTTATTAATTACTAATGTTAAGATGTGGCCGCTGACTTGTTACTATAAATTTTTGAATGGATTTGTAAATTAAACTGAGGAGATTCTGCTATCAATGCAGAATGAAGCGTCATCTCCCCTCAACTGTGAATTTGAGACACAGTCACAGGACGTGCCTAAAGGATCTGCTGGCTACCAACGTCTGTAACACCTGAAGATGTAAGAGACTCTGTGGAGCATAAAGTGGTTTATAATAAATATTCCTGTATTCACCTGGTAGCACTGAAATCACTGCCGTCTAAGGCATTTCTGTACATCCTATTGGAGGAGCAGCTCATCTGAAGATGGAAAGGACGATGATCAGGTGTGAGGATAAAAGTAAGGTGGAAAGTATTCAAACCTGACCTGACTCCATATAACGAGAAATGTTTGACTACATTTATATGAGTTGTACGTACTGTTTACATCTCATGGTGAGTCACAGTGAGTACAGGTCCTGTGACATTTTGGATACTGCAGAGAGCTGGCCTAAACGCCTCTTATTTCTGATGTTATTTTAATGCTGGAATAGCTTCATTAGATGGATTGGAAAAAAAGCAGAAGCAGGATTGAACATTTATGTGAATAAGCAACAGTAAAAATGGGAACAGAGTACCATTAAAGCAAAATGTGTGATCCAGACATTGAAATGTGGACTGAATTTGTCCACATCACTGCCCAGGAACATAAGTAATATCATCCTTGCTAATTCTGCAACAGACATGATTCACTCTGTTACCAATATGTTGATGATGAATCATTCTGAATTCTGGTGACTTCAAACAAGGAATCAAGCGTTTATTAGTCATATTCCACTTGTGGACACTACAAGCTGGAGCTGCTGTATTCAAATGTTACTGACTTTTAATATAAACCTGTGGTATAATCTGGACAGGTCTGACCATCTTACTGCCATCTACGAGCCTGTTATTGGCAGCAGCAGCAGCGCCAGAGGTTCTTATGTGTGTTTGGGAGGTGCGTTTGTTTTTATTTCAATAAATATATACCAGCTGTGCTACATGTCTAAGACGAGTCGAAATCTAAATAATGAACGGAGACGTCAGCGTTGACATTTGCAGGCAATACCTATGTCTCTGTTATATGCTATTTGGATTGGGATTCATAAAAGCAGTGTTAAAATTTATGATGCGCCATCTGCTGGAATGACAAATGCAGTGCACTTTATTACTAAAAATGGTAGTGATACACCATCTTTTGGAATGACAGAGACAGAGAAACCCGGTGGAAACACAGACACTTGTCCTTTTATGTATTTAGTAGCAGTGCTACCCATCTAAGACAGGCTGAAATCTAAATAATCAACATAGACCTCGGCATTAAATTTTGCTGTGCACCATGCAATACCTGTGTCTCTGTTATACTTTATTTGCGATGGGATTCATAAAAGCAATGTTAAGTTGAAATGAAAAATGAAATTGATTTATTTACTTAAAACGGATGGATACACCATCTATTGGAATGGCAGAGACAAGACAACTGGATGGACACAGATAGACACACAGACACTTATCGTTTTATTAAGCAGAATATATATTATATATACAGTATAAGTGGGTTGGAAAATGACTGACTAACTGTGCTATATTGTCTATGACGGGTTTAAATCTAAGTAATCAATGCAGATCTCAGCATTAACATTTGCAGTGCACCATCTATTGCAATGCACTTTTTTAATGCATACTGGATTAAAATCCATTACATCTGTCGTTCCAACAGATGGCACATCATAAACATCTCTATAATAAAATGCATTACTTCAAATGTTTGTAATCTGTTGGAATGACAAATGCAATGCATATATATATATATCTGCTGTACATCAACTGGAATGGGATTTGTAAAAGTAGTGTTAATCTTTGTGATGTGCCATCTGTTGGACTGACAAATACAATGCACTTTATTGCTACAAATGTTTGTGATGCATCTGTTACAATGATATACATAGCAACCAGGTGGCAACACAGATACACCGCTACATATCCTTTTATACAGTATACTGTATATACTTTCTCTGCTACTCATTTAAGATGGGTTGAAATCCAAGTAATCAACATAGACTTCAGCATTAATGTTTGCAGTGCACCATGCAATACCCACCCATGTCTCTGTTAGATATCATTTGCTATTGGATTTATAACAGCAGTGTTAATGTTTGTGATGCCATCTATTGAATTGACAGATGCAGTGCATTTTATTACTGAAAACATTTGTGATGTGCCATCTGTATGAGTGAAAAACACAATGCATGTTTTACAAAAAATGTATGTAATGCGCCATGACTTGAAATGACAGAGACACAGAAACTGGATGGACACTTAGGCAGACACACGGACACTTATTCTTTTATACAGGTATTTTTGAGCTTCAGCAAATTTGAATTTCCCCTTAGGGACAAATAAAGTATCAACTATCTACTAAAATCCATTACCCTGTTGTGTCTTGGAAGAACTGTAGCATAAAGGGCACTGGTATCACTTTCATGATGGCCACCTGTGGAAATCAGAATGGTATATACTAATTACAGCAAGAAAACATCAAGTGATGATACAGAAAAAAAAATCACGTTCCTTTGAATTTCGGTAATAACTTCAGTAAATAGACCTCTCGATATCCTTTTGTTTCCAACAGGGCAAGATAAAGGGACAACATTAGAAAAGGGGACCACTTTACTGCTTAACTGGGATTAAATGTATTCTTCGCACTTATTGATCTGACTGACACAATGAGTCTTAGAAGTGAGAGGTTACTGAGGTAGATACGAACCTGGAACGACTCGGACCTCGGAGTAGATTGACGCAGGGCTGGTCACCGTATGATGTTTGCCTGTGAAACAAAAAAGACAGCTGTAAAGTGGGTGAAAATTAGCACCTCAGACAAAAAAATAAAATAAAATGAAGGCACACACCTTTATTATTCCTTGTGGAAAAGTCCAGTAGATCAGAATATGTGACATCTGAATTATCAGCTGAAATATAATGAATGTACATTACATTTTATTCTGAACTTCTGTCAACATGCCACAAAATAAGTAAGGTTGTAATTTTAGAGTATGTTGATTGAGTTTATTTTGTTATCACGCCTGTCTTGAGCAGCTTTATTTATTTTTGTGTTTTGCGTTATTTAACTGGCAACTTTACATTGTTCTTAATACAGTGGTGTGAAAAACTATTTGCCCCCTTCCTGATTTCTTATTCTTTTGCATGTTTGTCACACAAAATGTTTCTGATCATCAAACACATGTAACCATTAGTCAAATATAACACAAGTAAACACAAAATGCAGTTTTTAAATGAGGGTTTTTATTATTTAGGGAGAAAAAAATCCAAACCTACATGGCCCTGTGTGAAAAAGTAATTGCCCCCTTGTTAAAAAATAACCTAACTGTGGTGTATCACACCTGAGTTCAATTTCCGTAGCCACCCCCAGGCCTGATTACTGTTTCAATCAAGAAATCACTTAAATAGGAGCTGCCTGACACAGAGAAGTAGACCAAAAGCACCTCAAAAGCTAGACATCATGCCAAGATCCAAAGAAATTCAGGAACAAATGAGAACAGAAGTAATTGAGATCTATCAGTCTGGTAAAGGTTATAAAGCCATTTCTAAAGCTTTGGGACTCCAGCGAACCACAGTGAGAGCCATTATCCACAAATGGCAAAAACATGGAACAGTGGTGAACCTTCCCAGGAGTGGCCGGCCGACCAAAATTACCCCAAGAGCGCAGAGACGACTCATCTGAGAGGTCACAAAAGACCCCAGGACAACGTCTAAAGAACTGCAGGCCTCACTTGCCTCAATTAAGGTCAGTGTTCACGACTCCACCATAAGAAAGAGACTGGGCAAAAACGGCCTGCATGGCAGATTTCCAAGACGCAAACCACTGTTAAGCAAAAAGAACATTAGGGCTCGTCTCAATTTTGCTAAGAAACATCTCAATGATTGCCAAGACTTTTGGGAAAATACCTTGTGGACTGATGAGACAAAAGTTGAACTTTTTGGAAGGCAAATGTCCCGTTACATCTGGCGTACAAGGAACACAGCATTTCAGAAAAAGAACATCATACCAACAGTAAAATATGGTGGTGGTAGTGTGATGGTCTGGGGTTGTTTTGCTGCTTCAGGACCTGGAAGGCTTGCTGTGATAGATGGAACCATGAATTCTACTGTCTACCAAAAAATCCTGAAGGAGAATGTCCGGCCATCTGTTCGTCAACTCAAGCTGAAGCGATCTTGGGTGCTGCAACAGGACAATGACCCAAAACACACCAGCAAATCCACCTCTGAATGGCTGAAGAAAAACAAAATGAAGACTTTGGAGTGGCCTAGTCAAAGTCCTGACCTGAATCCAATTGAGATGCTATGGCATGACCTTAAAAAGGCGGTTCATGCTAGAAAACCCCCAAATAAAGCTGAATTACAACAATTCTGCAAAGATGAGTGGGCCAAAATTCCTCCAGAGCGCTGTAAAAGACTCATTGCAAGTTATCGCAAACGCTTGATTGCAGTTATTGCTGCTAAGGTTGGCCCAACCAGTTATTAGGTTCAGGGGGCAATTACTTTTTCACACAGGGCCATGTAGGTTTGGATTTTTTTTTCTCCCTAAATAATAAAAACCATCATTTAAAAACTGCATTTTGTGTTTACTTGTGTTATATTTGACTAATGGTTACATGTGTTTGATGATCAGAAATATTTTGTGTGACAAACATGCAAAAGAATAAGAAATCAGGAAGGGGGCAAATAGTTTTTCACACCACTGTATCCAAAATGCCTTCTTCATCACAATGTCACAAAGAGAGTGGTCAGGTAACTGATATGTGTTCATGTGGCTCAGGTTCCTTATTCTCCCACTAAGAATGGAGGCCGAAATGACACAAAGGCAATACTGTCAGCACTTAATGATTTTTTGAAGCCAAATTTGTAAGGAGTATTTTTTTTTTAATCATTTTTGTTTCTTATTGTTTTGGATTTTTTTCACAGTTTTGTAAATGATGTCATCATGTCGAAGAGGACTGCTTGGTTACCCGACACACACAAGTGCTGTGGGTGAAGCCATCACTGAAGTCCTGTAAAAAATGGTGACTAACACTTCGAAAAAAAATAAAGGAAAGACTTTTGTTACAACACTGGCACTCATCACACACACACAAAAATATAAAATAGGAAAGAAAGAAAGAGCAACACTATTGTTTCATTTTGTGACTTAAGAATTTAGTAGTTTTAACATGTTGTGATGAAGCCTCATTTTTGTATTCTTAGATACACCACTATGTTATTTTTGTTTGACGTTTCCGTAATGTTTTGCTTCTTTTCAGTGACCACAGCTGTATTGTTTATGGCCACTATGACCAGTGCAGAACACATGAAGCATTTAGAACATAAGAACATCGGAAATGAGAAATTTGACAAAAGAGAGGAGACCATTCAGTCCATCAAGCCCATTTGTTTAACTAATAGCTAAGTTGTCCTAATATCATCTCTAGATACTTCTCAGAGGTTGTCAAGGTTTCTGCTTCAACTTCATGACTTAATCGATTGTTCTAAATTCCAACAAATCCTTGTATAAAGAAGTGTTTCCTGCCTTCAGTCCTAAATATACCTCCCTTTAATCTCCATTGGTGTCCTCAAGTATGAAATTCACTGTTAAGTTGAAAGAATGCTGCTGGATCTTCTTTATTGATGCCTTTTGAGAATTTTGAACATCTGGACCAAGGCCCCAGAGCAGGCTCTTCTGCTCAAGACTAAACAGTTTTGAACTTATTTTGTCAGAGTACAACATGTCCTTAAGTCTTGGGATTCACTTAATTGCTTTTGTTTGAATGGCTTCAATATCTTTCTTGTAGTGTAGTGACCAGAAATGCACAAAATACTCCAGATGCAGTCTAAGTAGTGCAGTATATAGTCTAAACGTAATGCCCCTCAACAATTTTTACAATTTAACATTTGCTGTGTCACCTAGGAGCTCCCAGTTAGATTTAATGTGAATAGGACACATATGGTTTGTGAAGTGTTGTCGCAGGTTGTGTAAGCAATGGACTTTTCTCCGCTACGTTTATCGGAGAATCCCCGCACCCCTCCTCTGAATGTTGACAGTGTTTCTATAATGGGGCTCATCCCAACATATCAGATGGTTGTCATGGACTGGTTCTTAAAGTCACTTAGATGGGCTTAGATGATGAAAGTTTTTTGTCAACATAAACCCCTAAATCCTTTTGAAAGGTTGCTCCCTGTAGGACAGTGTCTCCCATCTTGTATTTATTATTGATGTTCCTTTTGGCCATGTGTAGTTTTGTGAAGTCCTTTCGAATTCTTTTTGCTGCCTCCTCAATGTCTGCCATTCCTCCAATTTCAGTATCCTTTGCAAATTCCACACGTTTACTAACTCTACCAGATTATCAGTGTCTTTACGGTAAATCAGAAAAAGTAACAGTACCAGGACAGACCCCAGAGGGACACCACTGAAGACCTCCTTCTCCTGTTATCTCCACTCTTTGTGTTCTGCCAGTTAACCAACTTGAGATATATTTTTTTAGGTTACCTCTGATGCCTACAATTTCTAGTTTCAGAAGTAATCTTTGGTGTGGAATTGAGTCGAAGGCTTTTAGAAACTCTTAAATAAATTATGATGTATGCTTTCCTTTTGTCAACTATTGCAGTCACCTGTTCAAGAAAATCTAAAAGATTGCCTTGGTAAGATTTTCCTCTCATTAACACATGCTGGCTGTTATTACATGTTATTTTCATATATCTGTCACCCCTATATAAGATGGAGGCACAAGAATATGAACATCCAGAAATGTAGCATTTACTTCTTTCCAAATGAATTTTCAATTGTGATTTATTTTTTCTTCTAAACTTTGTAGTTTTTCTTAACTTACTGTGGATTCTTGACTGGCACTCATTTTTTATTGGGATTTCACAATCATTCTCAATTCCTGGTAAAGACTTTGCTTGTATTTTTGGCTGTTCTTTTGTATTTGGTCTTTGCTTTTCTTCTTCGGTTCATCTGCCATTTTGTCCTTTTGAGGACCACACTGTTTTTCATTAAGGTCATCTGAGCACTGAATACATTGTAAAAACAAAGAATACAATTGATAGAGGGAAGAATTCTACTGATATTTTACAGACTTTTTGTCTGTTTATTTGACTTTGCGTATTGTTTTGCATTTTGTTGATTATTTTTGCTTATTTTTGGTTTTCCTGACTCCGACCTGTTAATAGACTATGAGTTTGTCAGATCCTTGTGTCACCACTACTTCCCAATCTTTGTTTTAGCCTGAAAATAATTATAATATTAATTAATAATAATAATTTATTAATCCCCTCTGTCTAAAAATGCACTTCCTTGCTAGGTTAAAAATTAAGTATGATTTCTCTGTATAACACCACTCTGTGCTAATTAGAATATAAGAAATATGACAAACGAGAGGAGACCATTTAGTCCATCAAGCCCTTTTATCTAATAGCTACGCTGTCCCAACATCTCTTCCAGAGTCTTCTTAAAGGTTGTCAAGGCTTCTGCTTCAACTCCATGTCTTAGTAGTTTGGTTCAGAGTCCTACAACTCCTGGCTTCAGTCCTAAATGCACTTTCCATTATGTTCCACTGATATCTTTTGAGCATGTGATTCAACCTTATGTTGAAAGAATGTTGCTGGATCTACTTTATCAATGCCTGTGAGGATTTTACATACCTGGATTAAGTCCACATGTGGTCTCCTCCGCTCGGGACCCCTCAGGTTTAATTCTCTGAGTCTGTCACAGTAGGACATGTCCTAAAGTTCCATGATGCTCTTGGTTGCTCTCCTCTGCACCACTTCAAATGCTGCTATGTCTTTCTTGTATCATGATGACCAGAACACTCTAGATGAGGTCTTGCTAGTACTTGAATAGAACATCGCTCAACTTAAATTCAACAGTTTTTACAATGATTAACCTAAGATTTTATTTGTATTTTTAACTGCCTCTATGCATTGCTTAGCCGATGAAAATGCTGAATCAACATAAACTCCTAAGTCATTTTCAGAAGTTGCTTCCTGTAGCTCAGTGTCTCCCATTTTGTATTTATAATTGATGGTTCTGTTTTGCCCACATGTAGCACTTTTCTACATTAAACAGCATTTTCAAATGTTCACCCAGATCTAAAGCTTATTTATGACTTTTTAACTTCTTTTTGCTGCCTCCTCAATGACTACCATCCCTCAATTCTAGTCTCATCTGTATAATCCCTTGGAAGAAAGATTTAAATAATGTTTTGAATGCATCAGGTCCCTTTATTTTTAAGCTTTGCTGTTTTTTTCTGTGCTGTTGCTTTGCCATTTTACTTATATTTTAGGCACTTTACTCTTATGTTAGTGTTTCTCGCTTTTCTTTCTGTGTTCCAGTTGCCTCTATTAGTTTTAAACTTATAACCTAAGAGCAAAACAAAAACATAAGTACCCATTCACTTCTGACTATATGGGAAAAAACTGATAAGAGCAAGTCCTTGCAGACTCAACCATAAATATATTATGCCTCACTGGAAGGAGACAGAATTTTTAATGAAAGGGACCATAAAAAGAGACCTTAACTTTAACCTGTCCAAAGCTCATTACTGGGACATCAGTCCAACTTTTTAACTAAATTCAAAAACTACATATAAATTGGACTCGGAAAGCAATTTGCAAAGATCAGCATACTAAAGCCAAACTAAAGAATTGCACTCCCTAATTGTGAAGTACATAACCCAAATTTGAATGATAAGTGAATTGCATTAACCTGTAAACTGTATTGTTAATGACATCACACAGCACTCACTCACGGGGAGTCTTTGGTAACAAAACCATAGCAAAAGTAAACAAAATGGTGGCACCCATAAAAAACTAAAGCCGCTGCAGTAAGACATTATCCTAAATACATTTTTAATAATTGTTTAAGTAAGAAATTCAATTCTACATGTATAGAAACCCACAAAAGGAGGAACCTAGAGCAAACATGACACAGGGGAAGGACAGAAAAGCATTTAAAATAAATTCAAGAGAATAGAATTTAGTTATTTGTTTTAAGTAATTAACATGTCAGGTTTTTTGTTTTAATATCACATACTGATTTCTTTGTTTGTCTCTGTGATATTGATCAAAATTGTTGGCCATTCCTTGGCATGTTATGTGCATATAGGTATTTTCTTTTTCACGAGCCGCTAAATAAGAAATTCTCATTCAGGCAATCTTCTAGTACATAATACCACTGATATTCACTTTTAGATATCAAATATATTACATATGATTGTGACTTAGTAAAATGCTCTAATATGACTTTTCTTGTGTTACCCTCAGTCCAGCTTATATTTTTGACTTTTTGGATTTCTGCACTGTTTGTCCCAGCTGGGACACCTTTTCCAATTCAACTAGAGACTCACTTTCACAAAAATACTCACTTTCTTTTTCTGTTACTCTGAAGCTATCCATCTGTATAGCAGAATCCTCCTTTTTGGGGAAATCAGCTTCTCTTCTATGTCCTGTTGCCCTAAAAATAACCAAAATACAAAATATGGTATACTCAGAATGCTCTTTGTATTGATTTTGTACATTTAACTTCAAGAAGAATCTGACAACGTTACAAAGTACTCTAAGCTGCATATGCTGTACAATACAATAGAATACAATTTATTTTTGTATAGCCCAAAATCACACAGGAAGTGCCACAATGGGCTTTAACAGGACCTGCCTCTTGACAGTCCCCCAGCCTTGACTCTCTGAGAAGGCAAGGAAAAACTCCCAAAAAACCTTGTAGGGAAAAAATGGAAGAAACCTTGGGAAAGGCAGTTCAAAGAGAGACCCCTTTCCAGGTAGGTTGGGCGTGCAGTGGGTGTCAAAAGAAGGGGGTCAATACAATACAATACACAGAACAGAACAAATCCTTAATACAGCATAAAAATAAAAATTTTAGAAGTACGGAGTATAATTTAACAGTAGATGATATTACATAATAAGATTTGGATATTTTTAGAGTCCTGGAGACCTCATCCATCAAGCTGCCTCCCCCATTTGGCCATTCCACGGCTTGGGCTTTAGGTTCACACATTTTAAAGCAGTCACAGGCATCACATTTAGAAATGCCTCTGATAGGCTTGTTTGAAAATCAAATTAAGTAGCAAAATATTTGGCTAAAAGTAATGTAATTGTGTCATAGGTAGAGTCAGATACAAAAGAATAGGGAGCTACAGCAAGGCTTCAACAATACCAATAATACCCCCTGATCATTAGAGGGTGCTGTTGGTAATTCTGTCTTCTCTTATGCGTCAGCCATCTGAACACTAACATCACTTCTTCTACTGTTAACTAAGAAGTTTCACCCCTTCCTCCTAGGAAGGGACATAAAGATCAATGTTGGTGAGAAGGCAGCATTCAGTTGTGGAACCTGCGTCTAAGAATACACTACCAGCTCTTCAATATTAAATCATTGTGTTATTTTCTAATTATGAAGACCTGTCTGTTAATGTATTTTATTTCAGCATTATACAGGGCATACTCTAATGGTACCCAAACTCTTCTTCCTGTGTTTTCTCACTTTTCAACAGTAGACACAAAAATTTCAATGTAAAAGACAGACAAAACAGTAAGATAAATGAAAAAGTTAATATCTCCATAATCTAGTTAAAATCAACATATATTATTTGTAAATAAAACAAATCCTTTACATAAACCAAAAATACAAATCCTTAAACAAAAACTAAGTTTTTTACTACCTGAATTATTCTAAAACAAATAAACTCTCAAAATTCAGATCTCTGATTCTTAAGGGATGTGCATTCCGACCTTTAAATGGTCGATCTGGTGATGTTGTACTTGGCGCATCCTCTAATGACTTTTCTGTAAAATCCTCACGGAAAACACAAAATCTTGAAAAGCGAGGTGCCCAAAATAATGATAAAAATTATGATACTTTTTAGAAGCTTTTTAACATCAAGCTAATATGAGAAACAGATTTTCCCTGAGGTAAAAAAAACACCTGAATGATGAATGGTTGGTTTCCACAAGATGCAGAAAACACATACAAATTAAATAAATAACATCCATTATAACAGACCAGTAACGACGCACTGCACGATAACGTGCAGTGAATACACTTGACTGATAGTTTTCCTACTCTTTCTCTGTATGTTTAGTATTTGTTTGCTCAGAGGTTGATGCGCTTGCAGCTTCCTGAGCAGCTCTTCTTTTCTCCACCCTAGTGGCCTGCTTCTTCTCTTCTTTCGTTGGCATCTTTTTGTTTTAAAACTGTCAGTGTTTGTGTTACAATTACTTAGTAAGTTTTCCTTAATTTTTCACTTAAGCTGGCACTTAAGTCTTCAATCTGCCTCAAGAATGATTTAAGATATGAATAGGTAGGGGAAGTGAAAGTGAAAGCGGTAGGAATGAGAACGGTGCCCGTACGCATTCGTCTCACGGCCGCCCTGCTGATAGCTGCCGAGAGATGATTCTACAATAAAATAAAATAAAAATAAAAAGAGGAATAACCTTGGATGTCAATCATCACCCCGAAAGCGGACAGTAGAGGTCCCGTAATATATGTGTACCAAATTTCAGGTCAATAGTTCAAACAGTTTTCGAGCTACAGGTGATTTAAAATCCTGGACAGACAAACGAACAGCCATGGTAGCGTATTATATATAAAGAAAAAGAAAATAATTTACTGCTGTCAAACTGTATCAGCAATACCTTATACAAAATTCTTAAAATAAAAAGTAAAAAAAAAAAGTGCCTGATTATACGTTGTCACATGTGTACGCGTAGAGTAAAGCTGAAGGGCCCTCGTGACTGCAATTCTACCACTGCTTCAGGGGCTGGCACTGTATCCTATTGCCTTTCTCTCTTCCTTTACCGGTTGATTGACAGCTAGATCAACTCTGACTTCACTTCTGATGTTGGACCAACTTGATCCGCTTCTTCCTGTCAGAAGGGCCCAAAACCAGAAGCTCCACCATCTTGGGACAGTTCTGTTTTGAACTTGCAACTGCAGAGACAACTCAGCAATAATTGCCTGATTTTTGTTGATTTTTGTGAAGCTAGTTAAAGTGCATTCTCAGTTTTTTTATTTTTAATAAATTTGCAAAAATCTCAAGTAAACTTTTTTCACGTTGTCATTATGGGGTGTTGTGTGTAGAATTCTGAGGAAAACAATGAATTTAATCCATTTTGGAATAAGGCTGTAACATAACAAAATGTGGGAAAAGTGATGCACTGTGAATACTTTCCGGATGCACTGTATATAGGTTTAGCTGTACTGCTGGTTGTTTTCCTGCTTTTGGTGATAATAAGATAATAATTTCTGTAATAAGGACGATGAAATAAAAAGATTTCTTTGTTGGGCAAGTCAGAGGAACAGTCCGAGTCCTGGCTTGTTCCCCAGCTCTTTATTGTTGTTCCCTCTTTCTATCACAATAGATATAGAAAAAAAAATAAAGAAAAATAAGTTGTTTAGGGTGTTTACTGGACTTGTGGTGTCAGTTACATTTAAAGTAAATCTTTTAAAAATAAAAGCTTCTAGAAGCAAGTGAAAAACATTTTGTACAATTATGAAAAAGCATCACTTGATATGTAAATTTGTTGTCGTTAATTAAAGAATGACTTACCTGCTATTCTTGCTGGCACTGCAAGGTAAACCTGGGATTAAAACAGGGGAAGGTTTACATATCTGCAGCTGTCAAATATGAATAACTTACATCTTTAAGATTTTAATAAACATCATCTCAGAGAGTGTAGGGAATTTTCTTGAACTCTTTACTCAGTTAATAAAGCCATTAGCATTTAGAAAACGTGAAGTCAGATGGAAGTAAGTGGCTTCATGGGAAATTTATAATGAATACTTCTCAATATGCACAGATGCGCTGAATAAAACAGTTAGGGGTAGACATTACAATGAATTCTCCACAACGATGTTTCAGTATGAGCCACAAGTGTAAAAAAGAGGGTAACAGGAGGGTCTTTCTTGGGCTATTGTGTCATTGCTGTGTGACTGTCAAAGAAACACTGTGTAGTTGACAAAGCACTCCACATTACCATGTGACCATATTAGCAGCCCACTCACCTTTAATCCTGTGGTATGCATAGAACAGCAGTGGGAGTATCACAAGACCCAGAAATAGCCCGGCACTGACTGCAACAATAGGAAGATATGTGTCTGCAAAAAGAGGAAAGAGGTTCTGTCATTAAAACATCATTCAAGTAGCCAGTGTGATGTTCTGCACTGTGGTCTCCTGGGGAAGCAACCTGAGCTCAAAAGAAGTACAATGCCTGAACAAACTTATCAGGAAAGCCTACTTCATCACAGGGTGGTGGCAAAATTAGATGCCATCATGGAAAATCTCTTACATCTTCTCCAGGAAGCAACCTCTTGGAGCACTTTTAGCCACAGGCTCATTCCACCATGGTGCGCTAAAAAGTGCATTTTTATCATTTGTTTGATGGGTAAATAAGAGGAATAGAGTCCTGGCAGAATTCAGAAGTGAGAAAAGGCATTTGAAAAGAAATCCAAGCAAAATTCAAAAGTAAAAATTTCTAACCCTAAATATCATCTTCTGTAATTGACCTTCATAGTTCTGGTATTTAAAGAAATACTACATTGCATGGTAAGGATAATGATAGATATGGCCTGCCATCTTAAATTGCTACAGAGAGGTTATAGCATATGCCACACCCATGTGACGGCACACATCACTCTTATGTGATTGGCAATGGGTGTCATTGCTATTAACAGTCTTACACCAGCCATGAGAAAAGTAAACAACATGGAGTTACAGTATTCATAATGGTGCTATAATAATGAAAGTATAATGTAAAAAAAGAAAGGTGAATAATGTGTGGCCTTGAGTGAGCAGAAAATCCTAGGGCAATATTTGGGCATGGAGTTCTAAATGAAGGGATATTAACAAGAATTAGGAGGGAGGAACTAAAAGAGACACCGTAAAGAGTGAAGAATGGAAAGTCAACAGGACCGGATGGAACACCAGCAGAAGTGCGGAAGAGTTTAGGAGGATGTGGAGTAAATGTGTTGTGGGATATAATGAAGATGATCTATGAACAGGAGAGAATACCAGAGGAGTGGAGAAAACATGTGATTGTACCCAGTTATAAGAAGAAGGGTGATATTCAGGATCATGGAAACTATAGATGGATAAAGCTGAAGAAAATATGGGAAAGGGTTACAGAAAGAAGTCTTCGGAAACGGACCACCACAGGGGAGAGGCAGTTTGCTTTTATGCCAGGGAGTGAAACAACGGATGCAGTCTTTGCATTTAGACAACTCATAGAGAAAGTTTGAGAAGAACAGAAAGGTGTTTCATTGATATGGAGAAGGCTTATGGTAGAGTGCCATGTCAAGAGGTCAGGAGGTGCCTGGAAGAGAAAAGAGTACCAGAGAAGTAGGAGAGGATTGGCCAGAATATGTATAAGTAGTGAGGTCTTGGGTCCAATCCCCCTGGTGGATGATTTTTTTCCAATAACATAGTGTTGTGTAGCACTAGAAAGGAGGAATTGGAGTGGAAGTTGGAAGAATGAAGAATGGCTTTGGAAGATCAAGGACTGGAGATAAATAGGAAGAAGATGGAATATTTGAAGTTTAATGATGATCAGAATTCAGTAATCAATCTGCTGGAAGAGCTATTGAAAAGAGTGGATAAATTTAAGCATCTAGGATCATTGGTAGCTCAAGATGGAGAATTAGATGCAGAGGTAACTCATAGAATACAGTGTGAATGGAGGAATATTGCATTACTGAAGAATTAAGGCGAAGGTTAAAGGTGAGGTTTCTAAAACAGTGGTAAGACCAGCAATGATTTATTGAGCTTAACATAGACAGTAAAAGAGCACAGCAGGAGGAGAAGTTAGATGTGGAAAAGAGAATGTTGGGATGGATGTGTGGGGAAAAAATACAGAAGAAGAAATGAGACAATCGGAGGTACAACAAAAGTGGGAGAGATATCTAAGAAAGTACAGGAAGGTAGGATGAAGAGGTGTGGACATTTGATGAAGAGAGATAATGAATATGTTGGCAAAAGAGTGATGGTAATGGAAGTCCAGGGGCCTCATGAATAAACGGTGCACACGCACAGAAAGTTGCGTACTCCTGTTTCCACTCTCAAATCGCGATAAAGCCACACACATTTTCAAAACAGCTAAATGCTTGCCGTACGCAAGTTCTCCACTTGGTTTTGCAAACTGACGGCACCCAGTGTCAAAGCAGTGCTTTTGTTCCAGTGTGGTTTCCCTTTCTTTTTAAGATGCACATCCCTGACTCAGCTTTATCAAATACACTGAAATTAACCGCATATTGTTTATTAGTTTAAGGTATCTGATTGTAATTAACCAGTAACAATATAATGCTCCAAACTATTCCAAATACCTTAGCAGCTTTAGCGTTGTTCCTCTCAAAGCACCACTCAGACTATTCATCCCACTGTGTCTGAGTGTGGAATCACAGCTCGCGGTTCAGAAACAGTTTCATCCCAAGAACTATAAATGCACTCAATCAGTCCATCAAGTGCTCCTTGTAGAACTGTTTGTACTTATTAGTACAATCACCTCACTGTAAACTTGCGATGCAGTTATAATATTGCACAACATGAGCCACTTTATAAAGCATGTATTTACATATGATGACGATGTCATTTTTAAGATAAAAAGCATGTATGTTTATTATATTATACAGATAAAAGTTTAACTTCATTTAAATAATCTATATTGTTAATAACTAAAAAAGTGAGGACATGGTGGCGCAGCGCTAGCTAGTTCAGGGATTGTTCCTGCCTCGTGCTGTATTCTTGCTGGGGCTGGTGCGACACTGGAAGGACAGATGGATAGAATAATTAAACACATACTATGAAGATATTTCAATGTTCCTTAAAAGTTTTGAAGAATCTAAACTTACAGATGGCTTAACGTCTATTACAGAGCTGATTGTGTGGCGATTGGTTACTTGGAGAAAGAAAAGGAAGGACAGGAATTGGAGGTTAGTACGTTTGAGAGAGACAGGACTGCTGCAATAAATTATTTCATCGAAGGTCGCGCACGGTGCAGCAAGTATCTTGCATGAGGCAGGAACAATCACTGGACAGGGTGCCAGCTCGTCACTATCACTGCGCCACCGTGTTCCCATGTTTAATAACATACTTTAACTCCTATCATCATGAAAATGATATCAAGTATACATCTCAGTTTTTTAATTATTAGAGAGCTGTAATATCACGAATGTAACGGATTCTGTGTCACATACAAAACAAAGCATTTAATGTACTACTTTAGTTAAAATGGGATTTGAGAAACTAGTAAATTAAACAATTTAAAGATGAAGTTTATGATGTTCTACTTTAATGACAAAGTAAACTTCATGATTAAAGTGGAAATTTCGAGCTTATAGTTGACATTTCAAGCTTTTTTCTCACTGTGTCCCTATATTTTTTCCTTTCTCTGTACCCTAATAAGCTTTCATATGAGACTCAGATGGTGGGCTACAACTCGCCTTTTCACAGCGACTTTGATATCTGACAACTACTTTTTTATTTTTATTTACTTTGTGAACTTGAACTTTCGAGTTTCCCTGACACTCTATGTCACTCGATCAACTTATTGATATACCACTGTTTAAACCAACAAATAGTTACTTTTTTCCTTGCCTCCACTTGGTATTCGCTGAAATTCTTCTATTTTCCCCCGGGCTTTTGCCATTTCCTTTTCACAGAACGCCAGCCCACCGCAGTATGTGATATCATCTGCTGTTAAATTCTGGTCCGTATTTGTAAAATTTTTGTTTTTATACTGTATTGAGGATTTGTTCTGTTCCGTGTATTGTGTTGTATTGACCTTCTTTTTGACACCCACCGCACGCCCAACCTACCTGGAAAGGGGTCTCTCTTTGAACTGACTTTCCCAAGGTTTCTTACATTTTTTCCCTACTAGGTTTTTTTGGGAGTTTTTCCTTCTATTCTTAGAGAGTCAAGGCTGGGAGGCAGACAAAAGGCAGAGCCTGTTAAAGCTCATTGTGGCACTTCTTGTGTGGTTTTGGGCTATACAAAAATAAATCGTATTGTATTGTATTGATAGCTACCTGGCAGCATAACTTTGTTGTTATTTAAGAATCCAAAGGTAATGTGACAAATTCAATGTGATTGCAAATCCTAGTGAGGTTGCTACTTATTGTTTATCTGAGTTCACTACCCATTTTCATACATGCTAAATAAGAGTGCTGAAAAGTTGGAATTTTACCAGGAACCTAACTATCTAAGATCCCATTACAGAGCACAATCAAACACATTTTCACAATGACCATGGGACAATTGTATCATTCTTATGTGTCTCTAAATTGCTGAAGGAAACCCGTATTAATGGAAGAAGGCCATTCATGTTCCACAGAGGACATACTAAGTCACACATTATAAGCCTGCAATGTCTTGTGTATCAGGACTTCATAATCTTACTAACCACATGTCATTCTTTTCTGTTTAACTTGGTGTACAGGTTTAGCAGCAAAAACAAAGTACCTTCGACTTCAATCGTTATTTTATTGCTGTACTCCTTTTGTCCTTGTAGCTCCACTGCACATTTGTAACTTCCAGTGTGGCTTTTATTAATTTGGTTTATTTTGAATCGTGAGTGGCTGCTATTCCACACAATCTTGTCGTCTTTTAGGAAGAAGAAAGTGATGTTTAAGGCAGAGCTTTTCTTCCACGCCGATTTGCAGTTAAAGCGAAGAGAATCTCCCACTTTCACAGAACGTTTTAGAGATGCAGTCAATATCACACCCTGAGCTGAGAAGGGTACATGAGAATAGTTAGTGCAAGGGAAGGTGTTATTAAAAAAACCATGAAAGATAAACTGTTCACTCAAGACCTAAATAATATTTGATAAGACATAAAGAAGAATAATGAAATACTGATATCTTTACTGGAAATTGATCATAACAGGCAAATATCTGTGATGTTTGACAAAAGTACCCGGTATTGACTGAAGAACATATCTAATTGTGCTATTTAGTAGGTAGGTACTTTTGTGCTTATTTTATTTTTTCAACTCTTGAATCTTTAAACTATGAATGATTATCCATGCCAAAGTTAAATGCAATCCAACATGTTAACTACATTGAAATGCAATAATTATGTACAACTTCAATTCTAAAAAAGTTGGGAAGACACTGTCTAAAATGTAAATAAAAAGAGAATGTATTTTCAAATCTCATAAACCTATATTTTATTCACAGTAGAACATAGAAAACATATCAAATGTTTAAACTGAGAAAATGTACCATTTTAAGAAAAGATTAAGATCATTTTGAATTTGATGGCAGCAACACGTCTCAAAAACAGTTGGGCCAGGGCCGTGTTTACCACTTTGCAGCACTCCTCTCTTCTTTTAACAACAGTCTATAAACGTCTGGGGATGGAGGAGACCAGTTGCTAAACTTCTGCGAGAGGAAATGTTGTCCCATTCTTGTCTCATATAGGATTCCAGCTGCTCGATAGTCCTGGGCCTTCTTTGTTTTCATTTCATGATTTTTTCAGTTGATGAAAGGTCGGGACTGCAGGCCGGCCAGGTCAGCACCCAGACTCTTCTACTGTACTATGAAGCCATGCTTTTGTAATTGATGCAGTATGGGGTTTAGCATTGTCTTGCTGAAATATGCAAGGCCTTCCCTGAAAAAGATGTCGTCTGGATGGGAGCAGATGTTGCTCTCAAAACTGTTCATACCTTTCAGCACTGATGGTGCCTTTTCAGATATGCAAGTTGCCAATTGCATAGGCACTAATTCATCCCCATATCAGAGATGCAGGCTTTTGCACAAGCCGGATGGTCCCTATCCGATTTACTCCGGAGGATGCGACATCCATGTTTTCCAAATAAAAATTTCAAATTTCAATTCGTCTGACCACAAAACAGTTTTCCACTTTGCCTCAGTCCATTTTAAATGAGCTTTGGCCAAGAGAAGATTGCGGCATTTCTGGATCATGTTCACGTGATAGAGCTTTGCCCTGAATTCGTGGATGGCACAGCGAACTGTGTTCACAGACAATGATTTCTGGAAGTGTTCCTGAGCCCATGCAGTGATTTCCATGGCAGAATCAGGCCTGATTTTAGTGCAGTGCCACCTGAGGGCCTGCAGATCAAGGGCATCCAATATTGATTTTTAGCCTTGTCCTTTGCGCACAGAGATTTCTTCAGATTCTCTGAATCTTTTGATGACATAATGTACTGCAGATGATGACATATTCAAGTCTTTGCAACTTGTTGAGGAACATTATTCTGAAATTGTTCCACAATTTTTAGATGCAGTTTTTTGCAGATTAGTGAGAGTCTGCCCACCTGTACTTCTGAGAGACTCTGCCTCTCTAAGATGCTCTTTTTATACCCAATCATGTTACTGACCTGTTGCCAATTAACCTAATAAGTTGCAAAATGTTCCACTAGCTGTTTCTTTTTAGTACCACTTACTTTTGCAACCTTTTGTTGCCCTTTCCCAACTTTTTTGAGATTTCTTGCGTCTAATTCAAAATGAGCTCATATTTTTCAAAATGACCTTATTCTTTTCTTAAAATGGTACATTTTCTCAGTTTAAACATTTGATATGTTTTCTTTGTTCTAATGTGAATAAAATATGGAATTATGAGATTTGCAAATCATTGCATTCTGTTGTTATATCCATTTTACACAGCGTCCAAACTTTTTTGGAATTGGGGTTGTAAGTGGAACCTTTAATTTTGCCAATGTTTTTATCGTAATATATCATCCAAATGATCAATTTCTTTTCACCATGGCACTCAATTTTCATGTCAGTTTAAAATGTAATACAAAAGCGTATTGCATTTTAATTCATGTCCACAGATTGTGTGTCGTTACTAAAAGCAAGGCAGACCTATTGCCTTTAGCTTAGTGACAGCTTCGTGTGTACTGAAATTCAGTTCAATGCCACACATAAATTGTGCCAGAACGAAAAGTAATCAAATGACCAATCAGCGTCAAAACGTGGCGCAAAGGATGTCAAATGAATACAGTGAATTCCAGAAGGATTCACTCCCTCTGACCAAAGAAATCTACGCCACGTTGTTCAACAATGGTGCAGTCCCCCATTGGCTCATCCATGTTCATCTAACCTTGGCTAGACTAGACTAACGCCAAAGTGCTGCATTCAAATGACCCATGTGTTGTCATGTGTTAGCTTATGTCCGTTGTAATTACCGCGTAATGTTTAAATTGTCTTTACTTTTTGATGTAATTATCTGTATCAACCAATTTCCCTTTCTTATAATGTGTATATTTGATTAGGATGGTGTCTTTTAGTAAAACATTGGCAAAGTAATTCTATTGCAGCTTCTTTTAAAGCTCCTTCTGAAATCTTCCTTTGCCCAGATGTGATGATTTTCTGAGTCTATTAATCAAACTAGAAAAGCCTGTAGCCATTCTGTACCTTGGACTGCAATGTTTATCCCGTTGCTGCGTCCAATTTCTTTCCCTTGTAAGTCCACAGCACAAGAGTAGTTCCCATTGTGGCCTGTATGAATGTTCTCTATGGTTAACACTGAAGTCTTGTTCTTCTGCACTTCTCTTTTATTTTGGAAAAAGCGGTAAGTGAGGCGTGAATGAGATGTTCCATTCTCCATCCAGCTGCAGTTCAGGCGGAGATTGTCTCCCTCCACCAAAAGATTTTCCGGGTAGGCAGTTAGCACGGGTTCTGTGAAAAGAGTACAAGAAGAATTGAAGAGTGTGATAGACGTACCGATGCTCGAAATGCTGAACATTTAATCTTGAAGGTTCCTATTATTTTATTATTTTTCCCCACCCAGACCCATTCAGTTTATGTAGGGTTGTCACCTGCCCCATAAGATGCAGGATTGTCTCACATTGGGGCATAAAATGCAGCATCCTGTATGGAATTGATAAGGGACATGTTTTTTTTTTGGTATTTACGTACACATCTTTTAATATATTGTGGCAGAGTGCTGGAATGACAAGCTCATCAATAAAAATATGGGGTGCCAACGTTTCACCCCATTTCATTAAAAGAAAGATCAAAACAAAAAGAAAACACTCCTCAGACATTATCGCCCTTGTCTTTGGGCTTCCAATAACAAAATAGGGTTTGCTGTGGATTAGGGTCAGTTTGCTCAGGAGCTCTGTCTGGCGGGTCGCTCTTGCAAAAATTAAGCCTCCTTCTCGGAAGCTAAAGGTTTTTATGGTTGGGGAACTGGAAGGGGCAGAGTTAGGTGCTCTCAATGGACAGTTTCTCAATGCCGCAGGGAGAGAAGGAAAAGTCAGTGTTAGCAATAGCTCTCCCCCTAACCCTGGTGAGCTATTACCAGTGTCGTGCAAGTTCACACCTCACAAGAACTAGCTCAAAGTTCAGTTCTCACAGATTAAAATGAATAAATTCACCATTTCAATTCTGAACTAGTTCCTGTTCAGTTCATTTTGTATTTTTTAAGGAATAAGAATAAATGACCCATGAGTTTACTTTTTTCAATTTTGCATGCCTTATATTAGGTTATTACAGTGTTCTTGAATAAAATACAATAATTATGAAGACATTTTTTATTTAAATACACTTTATTGAGTTATACCCAACAACAAACACGTACAACTATATATGCTAATATCCTCCCGGTCAAAAAATAAATTAAATAGATGCAAGTATATATATAAATTACCGCTCTGTTTCCAACCGTGTGACACAAATGGTGATTGTGGAAGCCGCGGGTAGGTGAACTAACTTATTACGCTGCCAGTCAAAATTCGCGTCACATATTGCATGTCCAATGGGGAAAAATATAAAATGGCCTCGCGAAGTACAAATTTCCCTGAAAGCGGAGCTTCACCACGAGCTCGTGTCAGCAGGTTGCAGCTTAAGCACAAGCAGGCAGACACAGACAGTGCCTATTTGACTGTACATTATTTTTTTTGGAATACAAATAAATTTTGTACAAAATAAATATTCGTGAAAATCCACTATTTGTGCTTATCCGAATACCAGATTCAGATTCGGCTCCACCCCTACATGACAGGGTAAGGCGAAACGTTTAATCAGGATCTAAACCAGAATCTAGAATGTTGCATAAAACTGAACTGGCTCACATTCAAGTTCTTCAATTGCAAATACGTTCCACTAAGTTCACCTTTCTTATAAAAATGAGCTTGTTCAATGAACGCGCTCTTTTGAACTTGTTCAAGCACAACACTGGGTATTACATATTTCAACAGAGCACATATGGAGATCAGCTGATACGCATGTGTGATAATATACATGAGATCTTCAAAGTGCAGAGACTAACATAAGAACAAGTAAAATCAAACCACTAAGGGTTCTGCACACTCATTTTTATCGTTATTTTGTTCTGCTGTCCCAGCGTTATCTCTGCCAACACACTGAGCTAAAAAGCTCTATGTCAGAATGAATTGAATTACAACATAAAAAAGATACAAAATCAAGTGTGAGATGAGTTGACAGTGTTTCTAATACAACTCTCTTTCCATACCTGCTAAAAACATTACAGTATGTGGCCAGATGTAAATGATTTGTAGATATCTCTGTCCACCATTTCCTATTAAAACTTCTAATCAAGTTGTACCTTTCACTTTAATCTTCACGTCATTACTGTAGTGCCTTCCACCTTCTGAATGCTCCACAGCACACTTGTAATTCCCAGCATGGCTTTTATTAAAGTTGTTTATGATCAACTCTGAAGATGTAATGTTCTTCCGCACTGGTGCGCCGTTCTTTATAAAGGTGAAAATAAAGTGCGACTCAGAGCTTACATTTCCAGGTAATGCGCAGGTAAGTTGCAGACTTTTTCCTACACTTATAGTATCTCCAGGAGATGCCATCAGCGTCACAGTCATAGCTGATGAGAGAGAGCAAAGAAGAAGGTTAGTGCGTCTGTCAAGATGATAAATGTGAGATAATGGCTTCCTCTTGAGGAGCTCAAGATCTTTACTAAGGTTTCAGAACCAAAGAGAAGCACGATGAAGACTGGCTGTGACTTGACCCTTTGTGAAGGACAGGACTGCAGCCTTGAGGTGTTTTCACGTGACTCAAGAATAATTTAACTGCCAGAAAGTTGCAAGCAATCTTCATACAGTTTCAAAAATTGACAAAACATAAATAGATGATTATCATTGTAGTAATTCAGTATTTTACAGGATATAAAATAAAAAGTAGTAAAGAATTTTGCAGTGTCAACAATTGTGCAGCTTGTATGATACTTTTACGACCAACTTTGGGTGCATTATTCATGATATGATCTTAGGGAGATCTCATCTCCTTAACTGAAGTATTTTTCTCTAAAGTCATTAACACAGAGGTTCCTTTACATTTTCCATCCTGCACTGTTAATGATCACTCACTGTGCTCAATGAAGACCCGAGATGTCTAACTGTTTGTGTGCTATTAGCTCAGTCTGATTCTGTTTGACCATAATTGTGACTTAGATGATGATCAGACCACATTTTATTAGTCATTAATCCAGAAATCTAGGTAAATCCATAGGTTTAAATGACCTTTACTTGCAACTGTAAGGAAACAGTGCTGTTGGGAGATGGGAGGAAATTAGCAGTGAAATTTGTTGGTTTCCAAATCATGTTATGAGGATGTCTTTCATGTGCTGGGACTGGGAATCTTGCCAGAGTTAAAGGGGCAGTGGATGAACATAAATACCACACAATATTGCAGGAGAACTTGTTCCAGTCTGCTGTGAACCTACTGCTCAGGAGAAGATTCTTTCAACATGACAGTGACCGTAAGCATAAGGCCAAAGTGACACTGAAATGGCTCAAAAACAGTAAGGTGAATGTATTGAAATGGCCAAGTCAAAGCTCCTGATCTTAATCTTACTGAGATTCTGTGGCGCTATTTGAAAACCGCTGTCCAGAACCGCCAGCCCACCAACCTAGAGGATCTCTAGAAATTCTGCCAAGAAGAATGAAGAAGGATCACTGCTGAACAATGTACAAAATTAACATACTTGCATACCCAAAAGAATGAATGCCGTTATCGACAAAGTATGAATGTGTAGGCCTTGAATACGTAATGCAAACACTCACTTTGGAGTTTTTCTTCTTCAGTTAAATATTGTGAGGATCAGGGTATGTACAGCTGCCCTAACCCAACACAAATAGACAACGCCACCAGCTCAGTCCAACAAAAAGCCTTTATTTTATGAAAAAGGCACTTAGATCTTAGAGTAATCCCGAAGGACTGACACCAATTCTCCCAAATGGCGCCATCTTTTCTGTAGAGCCTTGCAGTCTCTTCTTCACAGGTGAGACCCACCAGCCTTCTCCTTCGACTCTCAACTCTGGCTCCCTTTGGGAGGTGGCTGGCTCATTTTTAGGCCACACCCAGGAGCTCTCCAGGTGATTCATTAAGGACGTCTGGAATTGCTCCCAGGTGCGGCTGAGGCACCAAGTAGGGCTCTGCAGCATCTGCAGTTCCCACAGATCCTTCCTGCGGCATCCACGGATCCCAACAGGGCTGTGCTGGCAAATAATAACTCCCACAGAGCCCTGCAGGAATCCGAGGCAGCATCGCAGCCCGGGGGGGGGGGGCTACCAAATAACAGTCTAGGGAAGGAAGCATGCCCTGGGAGTCCGCTCCAACTGTCCTTCTGCTTCGAGGTATTCTGGCTGGGTATTTACACCATTCGCCATCCATCACAACATCTACAAAAAAGGGTTTATTTTGATTTTTGGAAATGTATTCTTACAGCATAAGAGTTCACATTAAAAATACTGAATGGATAAATATGTGTAAATTATGGTGACTTTCAAGAGGACTGAATATTTGTACATGCCACAGGTCTAAAAAGACCCCTAATAAACATATAAATGTATCTTGTGTGAGCGAAGAGCATATTGTTTGCATTAAAACTAAATGTAACAAGTTGCAAGGAAAAAACCTTTCTGTAACAGCAGGCTATACATCATCAATGAGCTAGCAGTAAAAGTCAATGGTACTTCATTGCAAGTGCTGTTTGTGTTCTCTGTTGCTTATTTATGACAGTCATGTTGGAGTCGGTACAAGAGGAACAGAACTGGCAGACATGTTCATGAAAATATGAATGCAAAATATGTGTTTGAAGTAAGTGATGTGTCACACCTCATTGAAAGGATTGCCATTATGAGAGTTAGTAATGAAGAGCCACAAGAGAAATAGATTTCAGTGATCAAAACACCCAAATCAATAAATCTTGCCTAACAACGCCAGTAGAAGCACAGTGAGGCTGCACAACTACCGTCTGACTGCACATCTAAACGGATAACTAAAGGAAGTTAACATTAATAACTGGAAATGCAAATATGTCACGAGAGAATGTAGATGCAGTGTTTTATCACATAGTATATACCTGGACTACAATGCTTATCTAAACTCCATTTGCTTGTGAGATGCCATACAATGATGCAATAGTCAAAATGACAGAAAGATCTCATAGCAGACAGCAGCATATCTTAAGCGTGTGGAGTCAAGTAGCTGCGGAGGTCTACGTGTGTGTGTGAGTGTCTGTGTGTCTGTTTGTCTCCACTGTTGTATCAATCATTACAATGTACAAATTAATCATTAAGTTTCAGTTACCTTGTGCTACCGAACACCAGAAATAACAGCAATTGAAACGTTTTATTTTCTCTCATTATCAAGTCTTCTGTTTATTTTCATTTGCTTTCTTCCTGAAACCCTGGTGGTTTAAAGTGCACGGACTGGAGGAATTGAGAGGAGGTGTTTTAAGAAGATACCCCGTGTATGTAGCCTTGCAGTGGTGGAGTTCTCTGCTATTCACTACAAAGTTTTTAACGTGTTTTCCCCTGGCATGTATTCTCATTTGATAATCACATTTGGACCTATAAGACTAGAAACACTCTGGCTAACTAATGTCCTAGCACTAAATTCTTCTAGTGTGGCTAATAGTGACACTAAGGAGAGGGATAAAGACAAGAAGAAGACAATTTATCAAACATCCATCCATTATCCAACCCGGTATATTCCAACTACAGGGTCATGGGGGTGTGCTGGAGGCAATCTCAGCCAACACAGGGCGCAAGGCAGGAACAAATCCCCAGGCAGGGCGCCAACCCACTGCAGGGCACGCACACACACACACGCACAATTTATGACCACCAATGCACCTAACCTGCCTGCCTTTGGACTGTGGGAGGAAACCGGAGCACCAGGAGGAAACCCACGCAGACACGGGGAGAACATGCAAACTCCACGCAGGGAGGACCCGGGAAGTGAAGCCGGGACTCCTAACTGCGAGGCAGCAGTGCTATCCACTGCGCCACCATGCTGCCCTTTTATCAAAGATAAATGATAATAGTGATAGGCGATTGACAAACAATTTGTTCTTTTAGAATAACTGTTTTCAGTCAATCATATAAACCGATTCGTGAGCATGAACGAATCAATTCAGTGGAGCTTTACGGCAGTGCTAAAGTAAATAGGTGTCAAAATAGGATGTATTCAGAGCAGAAACTGCATATTCAGAAAGCATTGTGTGCAGGATAACTCAAAAAGAGAGACCCTGCCGTTCCGATGGCACCCTTACAGCTGAAGATAACACTGTGGAATTGAACTTTTTTTTTGTTTTTTTTTTTTGTATTTGGTTCTGTTAAAGGGTGCACTTGTTTGTTGAGTTAGGAAAGATGGCAGATGTCATTTTTAGAAAATACTGGAAAGTAATATGAAACATCATTACTAGGTTTCTAACAAAAGGAGGAGAAGTGGTGGCTCTGTGGTTAAGGACCCCTGCTTGCATCTGGAGGCTGCTAGTTCAAATCCCATTACTGTCAGAAGAGATCCTTGAGCAAGACCCCTAATCTAAAAATTGCTCCAGGGGTTTTCTATAAAGGCCAACCCTGCGCTATGAATCCCACAAGTCATGCGAAAAGACGATTTCCTTTCAGGGATTAGTAAAGTATTTCAAGTCAAATAGAGTTGATATAAAAGAAGGAATTTTTTTTAATGTTTATTGTCTGTCTTACAAAAGTTCGCACTTAAAAGTAATTGATTCTTACTTACTTAAAAATCTGTTTTGTTGGTATATTAAATATAGTTTTTTTATTTCTTTAAGAATTGTAAAAGTGTGTTCTTCAAATAACCAGAAAGTTGAATTTTCTTTTTTTAAAGTGCTCAAAGAGGGTAAACAATGCTCAAAGGAAGAGCTTCTTTATAGTCCAGGATAGTCGATCATAACCAATAAATCGATGGGCTTCAGCAGATTATTACATTGAGTTCTAATTAGTTTCATTTTTTAAAGACTTTATCATTATCCATTTTATTTTACTTTCTTATTAAGAATCTACAGTGTCCTACCATTCAATTGCCTGCAAACTTGCTGTATGAAGATTGCTGACTGCTGGATTTAAAACAATGATAAGAAAACTAAATATGAATGTCAAGCATAAAATGCCACTACAGACTTAAAGTGTCACTTCTTACCTGCAGACTCCAGGGAAGTCACTGCTTTCAGCCCTGAAATACAAAATGGTATCAATTTTAGAACATTAAAACAATTTTGACAAGAACAGGCCATTCAGGTGAACAAAGCCCTGCTAAAATAACATCAAGTCAAGTTTTAAGGTCCCCAAAGTCCTACTGTCATTAGAACATTACAAGAATCTGGACAAGAACAGGCCTTTCAGCTCAACAAAATTTGCCAATCCTCTCCACTTAAATCTTCCAAAATAACATCAAGTTGAATTTTGAAAGTCCCTAAAGTCTTACTGTCTATCACACTACTTGGTCACTTATTCCATGTGAATTTCATTATCTGTGTAAAGAAAAACTTCCTAATGTTTGTGCAAAATTTACCTTTAACAAGTTTCCAACTGTGTCCCTGTGTTCTTGGTGAACTCATTTTAAAGTCACCGTCTCGACCCACTGGACTAAGTCCCTTCATGATTTTAAACACTTCAGTCAGGTCTCCTCTTCATCTTCTTTTGCTTAAACTGTAAAGGCTCAGCTCTTTTATTCTTTCCTCATAACTCATCCCCTGTAGCCTTGAATCAGCCTTGTCGCTCCTCTCTGGGATTTTCCTAGCAATGCTATGTCTTTTTTGTAGCCTGGAGACCAAATCTGTACCCAGGACTCCAGTTGAGGCCTCACCAGTGAGCTATAAAGCATCAGCAGACCCTCCTTGGACTTGTACTGCACACGTCAAGGCGATATATAACCTGACATTCTGTTAGCCTTCTTAATGGCTCGTGAAAACTGTCTGATAGTTGATAGCTTAGAGTCCACTATGGTCCACTGTTTTCCATGGTGATGTTTTTTTCTCTTCTTTACTGTATCACCAGAACTTACATCAGATTTCTGTTTCAGAGACGTTTTTGAAGGGTGAAGACAAAAGGTTAAGATGAGCTCTTCTGCACAGCACTGTACACGCTATCAGAGCAGGAAGGCACCTGTCTGATGTACTGACAAGAGACAACTTCCTTCTATGTACGTAACAGTACAAGCAGGCTTGCTATTGAGAATGAATGGGGGTGGCGAGTGGCAGTTCACCACCCGCCCACCACACAGTCACCTCCACTTGCATACTGTACTGTATGCTGCCTGCAGCGTCCGCCCACCGAGAGCAAACAGGGTGCAGCCAAACACGGGTAGTGAATCGCCCACCACCACCCCCATTCAACAGGCAACCACCCAAGGCACACTATAATGATGCCCCCCGCCGCTCCATTTACCCTCAATGGCCTCTGTTCAGCCACAACTGGGTCACCGCTTGCAGCATCACCAGCCGCCCACCGAGAACAAAAGGGGCAGCCTTTCGGGGGACACTGCAAGGCTGTATGGTGGGCGGGCAGTGAACCGCCACCCCCTCCGCCCCATCAAGCCCCCATCCTGCACACGAGTGGTAGCTGTGGCCCCGGGGACTATGGACCCCGGGTCACCGTTTGCCGCGCATCCAGCCACCCACTGAGAATGAATGGGGTGGTGGGGGCCACCCGAGTGACACTACACTGCGCGAGAAGCGAAACCGCCCCCTCCAGCATCCGTCCAGCCACCGCTTGCAGCTTTCCCAGGCTGAAGATGACGGAACGGCAGTTGCTGAGGAGCCTGCGTCGCGTCTCCCAGACACAGGAAGGAGCAGCTGCGGCCCATTCGTAAGTCGTATGTTGGATTTCCATAACTCGGGGACTACCTGTATATATATATATATATATATATATATATATATATATATATATATTGACCCCTGAGGTCCACCACTCTCAACATCTCCCAGTACTGATGAGGTTCATGTGTCAATTCTGCACCCATCTATACAAAACGCCATGAACTTCCACCTCTTTTAGTTTGGTGCCCAACCTCTCATGTGGCACCTTATCAAATGCTTTCTGAAATTCAAGATAAATAATATCATATGCTCCACTCTGATCGTATCCTTTAGTTGCTTTCTCATGGAATTCCAGCAAGTTAGCAAAACTTGTCCTCCCTCTTCAGGACCATATATAAAAAGTGTTGTCATTTCTATATAGTGTGATTGAAATGTATGCAAATCACTTTACGTGAAATTTTGCAATGTACGATTTAATCATGTCTAAATTGTTTGATATGTAATTTTAAATTATGGAGCAGATGGGTAAATAAATAGAAAAATGAGTCTTTGTCCCAAACATTATAGAGGACATTCTATCTGAACAACATCTAATGAATGATCTTCAGAATTACTGGGAAATGTTGAGTGCTGACTCATCATCAGCTTTTGGGGCAAAAAATGATAGCTTTATAGATATATGGATGCATATGAAGCTAAACTAATATATTTCAGCACTTTTGCAATCATTTTGTTTGGGTTGGGTGTACAGCTTTCCCCATGCACATGTGGAAACCTGGCCACAGCGGTCAAGTTTTGACTTTGATCAGTCAGCTTCTCATGTTATTTTTTAGGACAAAACATGGCCGCTCCATTCTCCGTTTGCACAAAAGAATAGTAGTGAGCAGTAGTCCTGTTACACTAAAAAAGCTCTCCACAATTGTTTTACTTTGTTCAAAATTAATTTATACGCAATTTAAAGTAAATTACATTTCGCTTATGTCACAAAGATTCAGCCTTTTTAGAGCAATGCAAATCTCACAAAAAGGAAGCCTTCCAACACAGCTCAGTTGCTATAAGCTTTCTGAAATGTTGAGTCTCAAGTGCATGTTTTTTTTTCAGAGTCTTGCAGATGGTGGTTGCCATAGTTAATCAAATGACTTGTTCCCACCAGTCCTGTCTCCTGTCTCACATCCACGGGTTTTTATGTACAGATCCGGCAGTGAAGATTCCACTGAAAGCATCTTTGAGCACTCGCTCACTCTAAGCTGACAAATTCATTGACTTTATGCACGGTAAACAATTTGAAGTAGGCACGTCAGTCGGTAGCTGGTATTCGTGTCTGTCAACTAGGTCATAAATATTTTTTTTTATTTTGCAGATTCAAGATGGATATTGGTACATAGTCATATCGAATTTGAATCGCTTACAAAAATAATTTGAACGGCCAAGCAAAAAATCGGACATGAGCCAAAAATCAGAATTGAGTTGCTTTTAGCTGCAGTCTGAATGTACAGTACTGTAGCTTTAGCAGCCTGTATAGACTGTATAGACTTTTCATGGACATGCCTCAGGATCACTCCCCCACCACTTTAGGATTTGGGAAGCAGTTGTACTGTAGCTATAGTCCCCCATAGATGGCACTTATGGGGCATATGCCACAACACTGATTGTAGACTTCAGGTCAGCATTGAACACCATTGCCCTGGAGCTTTTGTTAACTAAACGTAACTGAATGCTTCCATCTTTAAATGGATTTACAGTGTTTTGTGTGGAAGAATAATTTTAGGGTAACATAGCATTCATCTTAAAGAAATAGCATAAAAGGTTAATAAAAAAAATAGATAAGGGTCACGTGAACAACAAAATGTACTGAAAGATGACTAAGAGATGACCAAGAAATCAGCAAATGTCCTGCAAACAACAAGAATTGACAGTTGTTATATGCACAGAAATTTCAAGGGTGGTGGCTCAACTCAAAGGTATAAGAAGAACTAGAATGTAATATAATAGACTTTTATTTTATATAAGTCATTTGGGTGTAAACCAACAAACCAACCAGAGTAAATGTATGTATTGATTGACACTGTCTGTAAATTCGATAAAACGAACCTCTGTTCTTTGTTTCTCTGATCATTCTGACCAGGCTGTAACAGACTACATTTGAAGAATGCTCCCTCTAAGGCATTTTGCTGAGGAGTAATTAAAAGATACCATGAAGAGCTTTTCTCCGGCTTGGTTACTGATTTGTCCTGTTAGAGGATGTTTCTTTCTTTAATAAGATGTTAAATTTCTACCGCATTTGATAAACAGGAAACGGTACATTCAGATGGGCTCCTAGCTTCCAGACCGTCTCTATATCTACACAGGTACCCCACAAGGCTGTGTACCCCACTCCTCCAACTCTATTTCTTGTACAGCAATATCTATAGGTACACAGACCTTTTCAGTAAAAATCATTAAGTTCACCAATGACGCCACCATCATTGGGCAAATTACTAATGGAAATGAAACAACTTACCGCTACCAATAGCCTGATGCTCAATACCACCAAGACAGTAGAAATGGTGATCAACTTTCAGAAACCTCTTCTTCTAGGAATGAATTATTCTGCAGTCAATATGGTGGAATTCTTTAAATGTATGAGCCCAACTATCGCAAACATTCTTGGCTGAGACATTAACACCACTAAGAAGGATCAGCAGTGGATGTATTTCCTACGCTAACTAAAGAAATGACATATTTCCCAGCTCAACCACACTACAGCTCTACAAAGTCAGAATTGGAAATGCCATGACATTCTCCATTGTTGCCTGGTTTGGCTCATCAACAGTCCACTCCAAAAAATAAATGACAGCGTGTTGTGAGGTCTTCTGAGAAAACAAGTGCTGTGCTCTGCCATCTGTCACAGACCTGTATCCGTCTAGATTAGATTTACCACCACAAACCATGTTCAAAAGGATCACTATGGACTCGTTTCACCCGGGAACCAGTTGTTCCAAAACCTTCTTTCAGGTAAATGCTTCAGGTCAACTAAAAAATAAAACTAATGGACGTCTCAACAGTTTCTTCCCCAGACCCATAGCTCACACAAACGAGTCATTTAGCCCGTCTGTCTCGCTTATTCACACACGTTATGCACAGACACACCTTCACTTGCACATCATTTACACATCTCCTTTGTAATTGTACTATTCCGCAACTGAGTTCTTTATGTTATTTATGTTTTTTGTATGTGATGTTGTGTTTTAACAGGGGTGCCCAACTTCGATCCTGGAAGGCCACAGTGGCTACAGGTCTTCCTTCTAACATTAATTAGTAACAAGATTTTTGTTTCCAATTAACTTCATTTAATTGATTTGCTTTTTAATACTCAAACCCTTTAAATCAGGGATGATCAGTGTTGGTGGTCCTGGAGGGTCACAGTGGCTGCAGATTTTTGTTCCAACCCACCTACGTCATGAGAGGTTGTTTATTGCTGATGAAGCACTTATGTCTCAAGTGACCTTTTACTACTTTATTTAAGTTGTCTTCCTTGTAAAGATTTTGAATCCTTTTAGACTTATTTTAGTCTTAAATAGCTGCATTCACGTGTTTTAATGGCTTATTAATAGCAATATGATGCAAATGACAAAGGAGTCAGCAGTTCTCCATCTAACTTGTCTCCATTTCCACTTGTGTGTATTTAGTGTAATAAAATAGAAGAAAAATAGAGAGAAAAAAGTCAAAAGCTGAAAATTACTCATCCGTTTTAGACTTCAGATCATTTGGATGATATCATTAGAAAGAAAAAAAAAACTTTAAGAATGACCTGACATGGTAAAGCTAAAACACTAACAAGTCATGCAATTAAATAAGATCTGTTATTAGCAAGGATCGGTTTCTAATTAAGCAACTGGATTGGAACAAAACCCGTAAGTCACTGTGGCCCTCCAGGCTCCACCAATGCTGATCATCCTTGTGTTATGATATAAGCAGCTCCAGAGCAGCCAAGCTAAATTTCAAGCACATTATGATTCTGATGGTGGAAATTCTGGAAAACTTTATGGTGTTCAGACTGCAAATTGAACACATCAACAGGATAAAAATTCAATTCATAGAAGACTTCCTCACGTCTTATACATCCCAAATTCAGTATGTCTTGCTGTGGCAGATCTATTTCATAACTGATGTTAAATTAAATAAATGAGATAGCTTTTCAAGAATTGGAATCCAAACAAAAAAAGGACCCACCACTCAGCTATGCAGCATAAAGAGCAGGTGAGGACCCACGATTTATTGTATTAAATAGATATAGTAGCAATTTATTCATTTGAATGCAATATAACCTCATACAGCTGTGAACAAACTTGTGGGTCCCCTTTACAGTCTTTTGAAAAAGTGCCATAAGCCTCCTGAAAACTGAGGAGATGAAAAACGATAGTCCCCTGCTTGCCTCTGAGATGCCATCAAGTAAAGCAAAGCATGTGTGAAGAAGAGATCAAGTATTGCTAATTCTACAAAGAACTAAAATGGCCTGGATACATTTGTTGGGACTCCTAAAAGAGATCCGAAATATTTGGATTCAAGTGATTTTTCAAACTTGCCCATCCATCCATCCATCCATCCATCCATCCATTATCCAACCCGCTATATCCAAACTACAGGGTCATGGGGGTCTGCTGGAGCCAATCACAGTCAACACAGGGCACAAGGCAGGAAACAAACCCCAGGCAGGGTGCCAGCACACCTCAGGGCGCACACACACACACACCAAGCACACACTAGGGACAATTTAGAATCGCCAATGCACCTAACCTGCATGTCTTTGGACTGTGGGAGGAAACTGGAGCACCCGCAGGAAACCCACGTAGACACGGGAAGAAAATGCAAACTCCACGCAGGGAGGACCCGGGAAGCAAACCTGGATCTCCTATCAAACTTGCCCTATTTCTTGAATTCATATCACACATCTCTCCAATGGTGCCATCAGTCATTCAGCTAATTTGAATGGAGAGAAGTCATCACTCTGCTGTTTGGTTTCATTGTGTGTCCCACACTGAACATGGACCAGAGAAGATCTCTGTGGAGATCAAAAAGAAAGTGATAGACCAGCATGTTAAAGACAAAGGCTAGAAGGCCATCTCCAAGCAGCTTGATATTCCTGTGATGACAGTTGTAAATATTATGAAGAAGTTTAAGGTCCATGGGACTGTAGCCAACCTCCCTGGACGTGGCCACAAGAGGAAAATTGATCCCAAACTGGGTAGAAACATAGTGAGAATGGTAGGGTAAAAGCCAAGGACATCTTCCAAAGAGATGCAAGCTGAACTGCAACGTTAGGGTCTATCAGTGTCTGATCTGCTGCTTTTTGAGTGACAGTTGGCTCAATGGAAGAAGACCCAGGAGGACTCCATATAAAAAAAAATAAAACAGTCTATAATTTGCTAAAATGCATATTGACAAGCCACAGTGCATCTGGGAGAAGGTCCTTTGGACAAATGAGACAAAAGTGAAGCTTTTCGGCAAGTCACATCAGCTGTATGGCCAAAGATGAAAAAATGAAGCTTTACCTACTGTGAAACATGGAGGAGGTTTTTTTATGTTTGGGGGAGCTGCTTTGCTGTGTTTGGCATGTGGTTCTTTGAGTCCATGCAGGAAACATTGAAATCTTAAGACTATTAAGTCATTCTGGAGTGAAAAATACAGGCCAGTGTCAGAAAGCTCTGTCTCAGCCACAGGTCATGGATCCTCCAACAGGATAATGGGCCAAAATACTCACTGAAAAGCACCCAAGAACGGAGAAGAGCAAAACATTAGACAATTTCAAAGTGGCCGTCTATGAAACCTAATTTGAATCCAATGGAACATACATGGAAAGAACTAAAATATGCCGTCTAGAGAAGACCCCGTTCAAATCTGACCGAGCTGGAGTAGTTTGCTCAGGGTGAGTGGGCTAAATGACCTGTGGACAGGCGCAGATGTCTCATGGAGAGCTCCAGAAATCGCTTGTGTGCAGGGATTACAAACTCTAAAGGTTGTGCAACAAAGTATTAGGTTTAGGGTCTCATCAATTTTGTCCATGCCATTTCATTTGTGTTATTATTTGGAACATTCTGTTGAATCAAAACTTGAAAACAAAGTCTGATTTTTGTGAACAATGATGGATGCCATTGAACTTTCACAGTTTCAGGATATTCTAGAGACAAGTTTAGGTTCTTCTTTCTTCATGGAAGGGTACCAATAGATTTGCCCACATCAGTCAGTATTTTTACTTATGTCAAAGTGCCTTTTAATATTTGTTTTAGGCAGCTAATGAACTCTTGTCTGTCCAGTTCTCACAAATTCCCCATAAAGCTCTTTCTTCTTTGTACTAACACATCAATCATACTTAAGGTGTATTTATCTGCTACCGTTTTGTAACAAACTGAAATTGCTGATAATTTAATTTAGTTCTTTTGTGGTTGGTTTCTCTCTTGCCTTAAATAACTTGTTTTAGTTTCTGTTAAGCACTTTGCATTGTTTTCCAATGTGAAAAGCAATATAAAATGAAAGATTTATTAACTGGTTTTCTGTCAAGAAGGCTGCATAGGACCTACAAAAACTTAGGATTGCACTCCTCCTCCATTTAAAAGAACAGCTTTCTGTCAACTCAACTCGCAATCCGAAAGTCACAGAGCATCATCAGCCACAGTACAGCCATTGGTACGGTAATCCATTATAATTCAATTTATGTTTGCTTTATTACCCTGCGTCTTACACATTAGAACTCTCTGTCACATTTAACATCAGTACCATTACTTAATTTAATCCCCTGCGTATAACTCATTTTCTAACAATATGGTTAAGATTAAAAACGTTACTTACAAAAGATCAGCCAAGGTATATGTCTCATCTTGTTATATTTGTCATCAAGAGTGGAAGAGGATATGCTCAAAGATAAATAACAGCAGCATTTCTGCTCCAGCTGTGTTTATTCAGGAAACGATCAAATGATCAGACCGCACTTTATGATAAACTCTCCACATCAAACGTCACAATTTTTTAAAAAGTGAATTGAACCATGTGCAACATTTCTTCAAGATGTGCAGTGCCTTCCATAATGTTTGGGACAAAGACTCATTTTTCTTTGATTTCCCCCTCTGCTCCACAGTTTAAAATTACAAATCAAACAATTCAGATGTCGTGATTAAACTGCACATTGCTGATTTTCATGTAAGGGGATTTGTGCACATTTCGGTCACACAGCACTTTTTCTACCCACCACCCCCCAGACCCCCCATTTCAGGGCACCATAATGTTTGCACACAGCAATGGCTGGTCTTTTAAAGCTGTTGTCATATTTAGTTCTTTGTCACATATCCCTTGCATGCAATGACTGCTTGATGTCTGTGATTCATGGACATTACCAGGTGCTGAGGATCTTCATTGGTGAACCTCTAAAGCAGCCATCTTCAGCTTTCTGTTTGTTTTGGGGGGCTTGTCCCCTTAAGGTTTCTCTTCAAAATATGAAAGACCTGCTCAATTGGATTTAAATCAGGTGACTAATGGCCATTCAAGAATTTTCCATTTTTTAGCTTTAACGAACTTCTGTATTGCCTTAGCAGAATATTTGGGTCATTATCTTGTTGTAGGATGAAGTGCCGTCCAGTGAGTTTGGGGGCATCTACTGGAACTTGAGCTAATCAGATGTTTTTCTACATGTCAGAATTCCCCATTGGCACTTCCATCATCAATGAAGAGATGTGTGCCAGGACCTGTGGCAGCCATACATGCCCAAGCTGTAACACCCCCAGTACCATGTTTAACGGATGAGGTGGTCTGGTTAGGATCTTGGGAAGTTCCTACTCATCTCCACACTTTGCTCTTGGCATCACTCTGATTCAAGCTGATCTTTGTGTCCTCTGTCCACAAGACCCTTTTTTCAGAATTCTGCAGGCTCTTTGAAGTCCAACTGTAATCTGAACATACTGTTTATGTGGTTTGCATCTTGCAGTGTTGCCTCTATATTTCTGTTCATGAAGTCTTCTGTGGATAGTCGACTCCAACATGTCCATATCTGCCTCCTGAAGACTGTTTCTGATCTGTTGCACAGGCATTTGGGAATTTTTCTTTACCATAGTGAGGCTTCTTCCATCATCGGCAGTGGAGGTCTTCCTTGGCCTACCAGTTCCTTTGTGATTACTGAGCTCACCAATGCAATCTTTCTTCTTAATGATATTCCAGACAGTTGATTTAGGTCATCCTAAGGTTTTACTGGTGTCTCTATTGGTTTTATTCTTGTTTTTCAGCCTCATAATGGCTTCTTTGACTTTCATTGGCACAGGTCTTGTCCTCATGTTGAATAACGTCGACTACAGACTGTAAAGGGTAGAAGCAAGCAAGGTATCTTATGAAGCAAAGAAACACACATGAGGAATCACAGATACCTGTGACGGCAATTATGGTGTCCTAAAATGGGGAGATCATAAAGAAAATGTATTGTCATTTCCACATGGTGAGACTGAAATCTATGCAAAAACTCTTCAATGAAAGTCTGCAATGTGCACTTTAATCACAAGTCTGAATTGTTTGATTTGTAGTTTTAAACTCTGCAGCTGAGCCCTAAATAAAGGAAAATGTGTCCTTGTCCCAAAGATAATGGAGGGCACTGTAAGTGTGCTTTTATCTTCTGTTTTAAGTTATTTTCACTCAATCTCTTAATATAATTACTTTCCCTAGCATAGTGTAAATTAGCTTAATGTTGACAGTATATACTTGACACTGATTTAAGGCTGATGGGTACATGGTGTAATAAGAAGGGATAGGAGACATGGCAAGGTTTGGGGCAACCACCCGTATAATTCAGTATCCTGGCTGCAAAAGTAAATGCTTTTTAGTTTTAGTCAAGTTTACAAGTCCGAGTCCAAAACAGAACTGAATTCCAGTGAAAAGGTGTGAGGCTTTATAGGAAGTCTGGGGGAAGTGATGTCATCCTCGAAGCCGGAAGTGATGTCGTCCTCGGGCCGGGACCAGAAGTTGGGTGTCCCGAGTCGAGGCGGTAGCTCCTGGTGGGATTTCCTGGGAAAGGTCTGCTGGGAACTTAGAAAGAGCGTTAGTGCACCCCACCACCCCCTGGGCAGATGTATTACCATTCATCTCCAAGCCCTTCAGCCGCCTCATATTCACACGTGTGTGAGAATGGACACTTCATGCTTTGACGAGAGACACTTGCCAAGTGTGGGTGTCAGTTACACATCCTGGTCCTTGTGAAGTTAAATTTCATTGGCAGTCCCTTTTGCGCTATTTGAAAAGGAGTTAAGGGAGATGCACTCAAGAGTTCTGGTGTTTTTGTTTGTTTTTATGTTAATTGTTATTATTTTGTCATGTCGCTTAACACATATAATAGAAATGGTTGAACTTTTGGATGTGAGTCTTTCTCTCACTATGTAAATAAATCAGACAAACTTGACGAGAGAAATACTTAATAGATTTAGATGCAGGGCCCTCCTCACTCACACACTAGCCTCCGTTCAAGTCGCTCTACCTCTCACCACGTTTTGGAGCGTACCGTGCCTCTGCTTAGCTAGTGATACCTGATTGTTCAACAGACATTAGCATCTACAGATTGTTAAGGAGTAACGTTTGACGTTCTTGAGAGAGAGATCAGAGCTACATGTGATTTAGAGGGTACCTGCTCATTGGCAGAGATATCACAGCCACCTGTTTTTCTCCCCACACTGGGGACACGCTCCTGTCAGAGCTGAACACGATCAGATACAATGCCAACGTTTGACGTTGGAACGTAGCTACCTTCTGCTTGCGTTTCACTACTATGTGGGCGGAGCCACAGGGTACAGTTAGTTTTTAATAAAGAACTGTCTATTTTTGTAAAATCTTGTCTGTGTCTCGCTCACTCACTCTGGTTTATCCTTGGTACAACTACCTGATGCCACAAGTTGAACCATTGCCAGGCATGTGGAGAGGACGGGGTGTCACATGGTCATAGCTTTATACAGGCGCAGCTTCTTTTTCCCAACAGTAATCCCTTCACCTTCTGACGATAAGTTCAATGATTTCTCTAGCTAAGGAAAATCTAAGCCCTTAGGGATGTTCCTGGAAAAGTCAGAGAATCATTTATTTCATTATTTTATTATTGTCCCTGCTTCGCTAAGCTTTTAGTAGGGCTTAAAAGACAATTATGGAATTACTAGCTGTGTAAGCCCGTGCTGTGAAAAGCCCAGGCTCCTAGAAACCATAGATTCTGGCACTTCCATCAATCAATCACATAGATTGTACATTAGCGGCTAAGGGAGGTTCTCTTTTCTCGGTGGTTTCACTTTGGCAATAGAGTCGCTTTCTTCGGGCTTCATGCTGTAGACTCACACTTCCGTGCCGGACAGACAGACACACACACACTTCCACACATGGACGTTTATATATAAGATATACTACCACCTAAACAGTTTAAGAGGTATTAATGACGTCATTCTGGTCTTCAAAGACCTTAATTTTTAAATGGCAACACGGTCGCACTGCTTCTAACACGGGACTGTTTGCTTCCCTCATCATCCATGAGATCATTCAAGCCTTCTGTCACTTTAATCAGAGGGCCAAGCATCTCATCCAGCATTCTGGAGAAATGTTATTTCCGCCCATGTCTGACCTCCTTGTCCACTTTTTGCTCTTCACTCAGTTTATGAACTTCCCTTCTGAAGTGGGCTTTCCAATTGTAATGGCCATACTGAAGATGAGCGTATTTAGACACTGGAGGCCTATATGAGAAAAACGTTTCAGAAAATCTTAACTTTCACTGGATGTGCCAGTCCTGCTTACGCAGCTTCATCCATCTCCACTCAAGGTGTACTTTAATATCTAAAATGTTTGCTGTAGAAGTTCTTTTTTTTTTTTAAATTTAGTGGTATTTTCAAATGTTGTTAAAAACACGGCTCCAAAAAGATCTGATAATGTCAAAGGAAAATTTTGAAGTGACAAGTGACAGCCCAGATAATTATCTGCTGCCAAACTGGTTTTGTATCAGTTTTTAGGATTACTTCAGATTGTAAGAACGATTACAGTGCCAATTTTATGCTGCCTCTGCACATCATTGCACCTCTGCCACCAGATTATTCTGCTTTGTCCTTCATCAGAGCAGTGAATCTTTCCATCAGACTGTAAAGTCTAAGTCTGTGGTCTTGAAATATCTGATAATTATAGCAGCCTCATCAAACTGCACAAGTTAAGATAAAACAAAACATGTACATCACTATGGAAAATGTGTGTCTCTGTTTTGATCACTGCTTGAATCATGCAAGATTCCACAATTTGAGGTATAAAGTAACAAAATACTAATCCAACAACAACCTGCCACTGAACATTTTTAGAGCTGAAGCACTGATCATAAGGGGGAAGACCTCGCTCAATTATTTAGTAATGGGGACAGAGTGGAGAGTGAGTGCCCAGTTATATATATATATATATATATAGGCTGGGACGCCTAGGAAGACCGGAGGAGGGCTTAGGCCTTCCCCAGACCATGTGGGGGCGACTGCCCTGGTTCCTTTGGGGGCCACGGGTACAGAGCTTGGATGCTCAACCCTGTAGGGGCCCGTGGTCACTGCCAGGGGGTGCCCCCATGCCTTTGGAGCCCTGGACTTCAGCACTTCCGCCACACCCAGAAGTGCTGGGGGGAAGAAGAGAGGGGACACCCGGAGTGCTTCCGTGGATGCAGCCGGCACTTCCGCCACACTGGGGCGTGTCCGTGGCAGAGTGCCGGAACCCACCTGGAGCACAACCCGGGTGCTATAAAAGGGGCCGCCTCCCTTCAGACAATGGCGAGAGTCGGGAGCGGAGTGGACTGAGCTTGTTGGAGGAGGCAAGGAGGCGGCCTGAACAGAAAGTAAGGCATTCTGAAGAGGCCAGGACTTTGGGAGACTTGTGGGGTTTGTGGTACACCTGTGGCTGTAGATATTGTAAATAAACGTGTCGTGGGTAAAATGAACGTGTCTGCCTGTCTGTGTCCGGACCAGCCTCCAAAATATATATATATATTATATAAACTGCTCAAAATTATAAAGGAATACTTTGAAAACACATTAGATCTCAATGGGGAGCGCGCACACACACACACTAGGGACAATTTAGAATTGCCAATGGACTGTGGGAGGAAACCCACGCAGACTCTGGGAGAACATGCAAACTCCATGCAAGGAGGACCCAGGAAGAGAACCCGGGTCTCCTAACTGCGAGGCAACAGCGCTACCCACTGTGCCACCGTGCCGCCCACATGGAATCTGAATAAATATAATACAATCATTTAATAACTTCATAAAGTGGTACTTGAATGTTGCTAGCAGTTCAATAATGCTGATTGAATACAAAGCACCACCTCAAAACCCTTCAGATATATTCATTTTTTCATGTATCAACCTGAAAGCCATCTCCTCCATCTTTCCCTGTAATGTATTTAAAGGAGCAGTTCTAGGGGTGAGAATTTTTGGAAATCTGACAATTTGATTCTACTTTTGGGGTCTCAATTTCATTTAGAATCAGTTGTCAAATTTATGTCTACAGTGTGCTCTATATGTATATATTAAGCTTTATAAACATCAATTCAACAATCAAACCCTTGTGTTCATAACCCCTGAACAGGTAGGAGAGAGCGACAAACACTAAATATTTCTTTGTTATGGGTTCAGAAAGAAAGACTCTTGAGACACAATGCTGCCTCTCAGTGTTCATTTGAGAGAGCCAGCACAACGAGCCAACTGCGATCTGCGAATGATCCACTTCTAGCTCAGAGTGTTAGCCTTATATGGGAAGACTGAAGAGGAATATGCCAAGCATGGAGTAGCTTCATCTTATTTTCTGGCCATGTTTATTTAGGAGGATTTTCTTGTAGCCCTCAACAAGAGGACCAAGGACAAGTGACCTGCAGATGCGCTAGACTACTCAATTTATATGGAATCTGAATATTATACAATCATTTATTTAACAACTGTATGTACTTCTTGTTGGCGTTAGTTTAATTAAGGGTCTTCCATAAAGTGTCTTATAGTGAAGGGATGCAAGCAAGGCAAAGAATGAACAATCGTAGACTCTTGGCTGTGCTAGTTACCAATATTTGAGCAGAGACACTAAGTTTAAGTTGTTTCTTAAAATGTTTATTTATTTGCCTAATATCAACAGCAGCAAATATAAGTAACACAAAAATTATGCAACTTGGGTAGGTTCATATCTTTTTTTATTCCCATATGATTTTTCCCAGATGATCCGGTTCCTTAGTTACAGATTACATATCTTTAATTGAAAAGGATCAGCCCAGAGGTCTCCTCCTGGTTGGACATGCTTGAAACACCTCCGCAGGGACGTGTTCAGGTGGCATCCTTTTCCTAAACCTCCTCAAGTGGCTTTTTTCAATGTAGAGAAGCAGCGGCTCTATTTTGAGCTCCTTCTGAATGTCTGTGCTTCTCACAGACACCCTGCAAAGGAAACTCATTTCTACCGCTTGTCTCTATGATCTAGTTCTTTTTGTTACTACCTAAAGCTTATGACCATTGGTCAAGGTAGAAACGCAGATCAGCCTAGTAAATCGAGGGCTTTGCCTTTCAGCTCAGCTCCCTCCCCACTATCACTGACTGGTACGATGTACGGATAATTGAGGACGCTGCTCCAATCCACCTGTCGATCTCCTGCTTCCTTCATGAACAAGACCCTGAGACACTTAAACTCCTCCGCTTGAGGTGGCACCCTATCCCTAATTCGGATAGGGCATGTTTCTGGCCTGTGTGTATTATACATCTACTTATTATTTGGCAAGGATATGCTATTATAAAATTAAATGAGGCAGCTAGCTTTGATGTTCTGTCTGTAATTTCTCAAAATAAGTCTATGTAAGATTAGGTTAGTTTTTTAAAAAAAGTGAAAATATCCTTATTTAATATTCTAGCTGTTGATAAAGTTGACCTAATACCTTGCTGGGTGATTTTTTCATAATAAACATCTCAGAATTAAACCTAATATCTAAATAAGATTACATAGGATACATTGTGAAAACAACTTAATAATTCTTTTTTTTAACCGTTAAAGATGCTAAGATTTGCATTGGGTGTGACGAGGATGGATAGGATTAGAAATGAGGACATTGGAGGGTCAGCTCAGGTTGGAAGGTTGGGAGACAAAGTCAGAGAGGCGAGATGGCATTGGTTTGGACATGTGCAGAGCAGAGATGAGGGGTATAATGAGCGAAGGGTACTAAGGATAGAGCTGCTGGGTAACAGGAGAAGAAGGCTTAAGAGAAAGTTTATGGATGTGGTGAGAGAGGACATGGAGGTGATGGATGTGACAGAGCAAGATGGAGAGGACAGAAAGATATGGAAGAAGTTGATCCTCTGTGGCAGCCCCTAGCAGGATCAGCCAAAAGAAACTGAGAAACTTATCCCTACTTTTATCACGTCCTGCATTGTATTGTAATTACCTGCTGGCAGGTGCCCCTTCTAATCTTATATTACAGCTCCAGCTTATTCAAAACTCGTCTGCAAGAGTCCTCACTCGAACCAGCAGCAGCGAGCACATCACACCCATCCTGCTCTGTCTTCACTGGCTCCCTGTGTCTTACAGAATCGAATATAAAATCCTACTAATAACCTACAAAGCCTTAAATAACCTCACGCCAAACTACATCAGTGACCTTCTCCATCACTATGTGCCTGTCCGCCGACTAAGGTCCTCTGATTCTGGCAATCTTGTTGTGCCCCACACTAATCTACACTCCATGGGTGACAGCAGGGCCTTCAGCTGTATAGCGAGTGCCCAGACTCTGGAATGACCCACCGAAATTAATCAGGTCAGCTGACTCCATGAATTCTTTTAAAAAACAACTCATCTGTTCAGGAAGGCTTTTAGCTCTACTTGACTTTATTACCCTTCTTTCAGTTTACCTCTCTGTCAAGATGCTCATGTAACCTGTGTGTGTGTGCTGGACCATCAATTATGTTGTCTGTTAGGCTTTCTCTCTGAATTTACTGTCTTAATCTTCTTTATTTATTTATCTGGTTTGTACAATGCTATATACTGTATACCCTGCCGTTCTTTCTTAAACTCTGTGAAGTGCCTTGAGCATGGGAAAGGCGCTACTGTATATAAATAAAATGTATTATTATTATTATTATTATTATTATTATTAAAAAGAAGAAGATTAAAATGGTAAAACAACCAAATGTGGACAAATACTGTACACAAATAAATAAGATAATAATAGTAAGCACAACATTTGGCACCCAACTCCCCATTCCATAGCAGTACTGGCTGTACTGGAATACAAGTACCGGGGTCATGTATTCAGAATGCAAAAGTAAATTATTCAGGATTCAGCTTGTGGTACATTTCTAAAGTTGTATTCAAGACTACAGTATGAAATTTAATACTGAATACTTTTAAACTTCATCTCCTAAAAGAATCATATACAGGTGGCCCTCCGTATCCAAAGATTCAATCAACCGCCGATCGAAAATATAAAAATAATAAGCTTGAATTTGTCGCACACAAAGCAATACGCTGAATCCACACGAATGAAATGACAGGCATATCCTGGCATTTCAGAGATCCTCCATGTCTTTCCAGCACTCGTTGTCTGAGTTTAGTTCACCAAGTCGTGTTTTTTTCGTTCTCTACTTGTGTTGTGTGTGTAACTGGTTAATTTAATGTTCAGGCATTGGGAGATTGCAGTTTTAATTGTTGTCTTTTAGGAAGCCTAGCGCTTGATCTCATTCCCTCGTGGCTGGAAGCAACTGTGCTGTTGATGCAAATAAATATATAAATACCTATAAATACCTGGGAGTGCAGCTGGATGACAAATTGGACTGGACTACCAATACTGATGCTCTGTGTAAGAAAGGTCAGAGCTGACTATACTTTCTTAGAAGGTTGGCGTCCTTCAACATCTGCAATAAGATGCTGCAGATGTTCTACCAGACGGTTGTGGCGAGTGCCCTCTTCTACGCGGTGGTGTGTTGGGTTTGCAACATGCTGCTAATTCTGGCAGTTTCTGTTTGCCTTTTAGGCAAGCTAAGCTCTTTCATAAACCTTTTGGTCTTTATCCAGTTTTCTAAAACACGTTTGTTGTTACTTTATATTTGCTTGTGGTTTAACGAGTAGCAGTTAAGTAATTATTTCATGTTTTAATCATCAGCACTACAGATGAGGAGGAAATGTAAAACTGTTTGATTGTGGCTATTCTGTTTGCTTTTCATCCTCTTGAGCCTAATTTCCACTTAAAGTTAATAAAGTTAAAAGTGGAATTAAATGGTGATATGTGGTTGACTTTATTTGGCCGGATAAGACATAGTTGTGTGGCGCAGAGTACGTCGTGTACACGTGTGCTCATCTCTTATGGTGGAAGATGTCAGGAATTGAAGGACCCGCGTAAAAGAGAGAAGGCTTACATGTGCACCCTTTGTTTCTGTGCAAAAATGGCTACAAAGACCAGATAAGCAGCCAAAGCAGACCCGCAAAGGCTAAGAGGAAGCGCAAAGTGCTGTCTTTTGACGAGAAAATGAAAATCTGAAAAGTGGTATGTCGCTTGATTTGATTTAAGGTACATGAGAGGATGTGCATCGGTTACATGCAAATGCTAACATTTCAGTGAATTATTTAGTGAAGTGTAAGTATGCCACATGAAAAATGCATAACCTGACTTTGTTTTTTAATGATAATGATGTTTTCTTAGTTTGTTTCTTAAAAGGAGAACAACTCAAGAATATCCATCCATCCTAATTACAGTCTGCTGGAGCCAATCCCAGCCAACACAGGGCGCAAAGCAGGAAACAAACCATGGGCAGGGCGCCAGCCTACCACAGCAATTCAAGAATATGAAAGGGATAAAACACACTGTGAACTACAGTCATTATTTTTCTTTTTTCAAAATATTAAACGTTTATTAATAAAAGATTTCTGAAAAAGTGAGTTTCCTTTGTTTTTGATGAACATCTTCTGTTTCATGTGAGACTGAAGTGCATTTTCAGGTCATGATTTACATTAAACACATTTAACTTGTTATACCATTTGCTATATATCAGCATCTGAAACTATTTGAAAAATATTTATAAAGTGTTCAGAATAAATTACACATCTTGTGCATTCAGTCAGAATACAAATTTGAATACATTAAGGGCTGTTCCTTCAGTATTGAGTATCTAAATACTTTTCTCGAGTATTCTGCCCAACATTGCTTATATGTGGCTGAACTGAGAGCCAAGCCAACTGGTCCCTGGCATCCAAGGGGTGCTGTCTTGATCGGCAGTGAGAATCCCCCTTTTGAATGATTTTGACTCAGTGTTGTCACTTGCTTGTGTTAGTCCCGCATGCCGCGTTAATCCTTGCTGTCGAAAGCTCTAAGAGTATAAAATTAAGAAAAGAGTCTTTTCAGTTGAAACTGATTGGCAATCAGGATTTCCATCAGGTTATCAAAACTGATTTAGCAGCTGATCTTCTTAGGTGAAGAGAATAACCTTTGTTGGAGAAGATTTAGTGAGAGAAAAGAAAGATCAAGTAGAAGAAAATAGTGAGGACACAGAAGAACACTGATAGAAGAAATGGAAGACAGAAAACAAGCAACATTAGACCAAAAAGTAGCTATGATGGGACCTTCCCATAACAAGTGAAGAAAAGACCTAATGCCCCAGATTGACACAAATGGTATCAAGAATCAGAAACAAAGCCCGCAATAAATCATTTATGTGGTGTGACGTATAATCTGCATGCAAACTTAAATGTAATATTTTGGAGGTTAGGATTTCTAGTAACGACAGCAATGTTTTTAAAAATATAGGACCATTGGAGACCAGTGGCCATGGACAGATCACATTGTCCAGTAGACTAAGAATGTAAAGTATGTTGTGAGGCAGTTCACATACTGGTTTTGTGGATAGGACTATAAAGGAATATAGTTTGGTTAAGCTGTTGGGTGGTAAGTGAAAAAGAGAGCTGAAGGACTGATCTAAGCTGGAGACCAAAAAAGAAAGGAGCAGAACCAATGTCATATTAAGGAGTAAAATGTGCTAAGACAGGGGTCTTCAAAAATGTCTCAGAGTGTGGTAACAGGTTCAGTAGAGAAAAGTGATTACAAACTGTAAAAGAAAATGAATTACAAAAATAAAGTCTAACAATTTTAAAACATCTGAAAGCCAATGATCTTAGCTGTCAGGTTTTCATAACCTAGGAATTTTAACTCACTTGCATTTTGTTCTGGACTTGTGATAAATTTAGTCACCTTGTCCTGTAACACCTGGCACCAAGCAATTCCTCACTTGATTATGTGGACGTTTTTTGGAAGTCCCTTTGGATAAAACCATTTCCTAAGCAAATAAATGTAAAGATAATGCAAAGAGTGTGGACATGAAGCTTGCAGATCGCTGTCCTTGAGTTCACTTCTGTTCTTTCACTGTTAGCAAGAACTGCAGCCATCGTCATTTAGGCCTACTGAAAATAAAAGGTCACAGTTAGTTATGTATAATACAAGATGAGAACAAAGTTTAGATTTTTCTTACCATTCAAAATGATTCTGATTAGTCAAAGCAGATAAGATAAAAAAGTGTTTAGGGTTTTAGACATTAAATGCAATGCAAACATTAAATATTTTAACAATTTTGTTGAATCTTTTCTTAAAAAACATATTTTGTTATAAGTTTGTCTTCATTAGCACAGGAATTGGAACCCTGGATTGAAAAGGAGGCTGCAGAAAGAGACTGACTGTCCTTACCCAGCAGGCTGTGCTGAGTGACAGTTTTGATGTTAATACCGGCTGAGCAGATGTTGTAGCCAGAAGGTCTTAGGTTTAACTTTGACACCATTTGCATGGTTCAGCCATGTTGAGCTGGCCCCAGTTTTCTTCTTGTTTGTGGTTTAACATCATTGATCTGACAGTGGCAGCTCATCCTGTGGTCCTCAGCTTTCCAATGATCCCTCAGCTGCCATGTGTTTCTTTCCTGTCTGTGTTGTTTTAGGTTATCAGAGGACTCCTCCTGCCAAGGCTAGAGGGGAGGTTACCACTAACTTCTTCCCTCACAGTGCTGAGAAACCGCCCAATAAGGGCACTTAATTCCTGCCCCTTCCGAACCAGCCACAATAAAACCAGGAAGTCCCAGGAGAAGGCATCTGATGAAGACCAGAGAGACAGAGCCCTGTCTTAGCGATGCATAATAACATTTTCTGTTGTGATAAATGAGAAAACCTGGTCTGGGAAACAAAGCAACTCCACACATTTTCTTTTCATTTTTTAGAAGGTTTAAGCTTGTCTGGTAGTGATTAAAAGAGACAACCCGGTTGGCGTCCCAGAATTTCTTTGCCTTTGAGACTGTCTTTACACCACCCGACCACAATATATATTTTTATAGCTGGTAGCAGAACATGGCTAGCATTTCATGACAACATGGGAGCGTGAGCCATTGATGGGGTAAGCTTGGTCATTTGACGGATGTGTCGCACCACTTGGATCTTGGTTTCCTTTTGCAAGCACAGTATAGTCAAACCTGGAATCGTGGTCACATCGTCTCTTCTCGTCTTTTGTTTACAACTCTTAGACTTTTGCTTACAATGTTTAAAGCATTTTCTCCATTTGCAAAAATGTTTTTTTTAATAATATCTTTCTGAGCAAATTCCATTGGCTTTGTTTCTTTAAAGATGTTCTCTTTTTGACTGTTTGTTTGTTTAATGCTCATGTGTGAGCTAGTTAAGGTAGGCAGGCGCTCACATGGACCGCATTGGGACAGTGAAGAGAGACATGGTCATACATGTAGAATTCCACCATTTTGCTGGCTTTCTCAAATCTTGTAATTGGGCCTGTTTGTGCCATGTGTTATTTACGCCATTTTGTCCCCTGCAAACAAACAAACATCAACTTGGCAACTCATTGGCACATTTTGTATTAATTTCTTTTGTTTTTGATATGCCTGCTGATTGTGGTGTTGTTACTTACCCTTGTTTCACAGCTTTGCTGCATACCAGTTTATCATTAAGATTATTGACCTCTGCCATTCACATTTAACATGAACGATTGAAAAAAAAAACAATTATTGTTTAGATTTTTTTTTGTTCATGAATCTGGAAGGTGCTACATATTGTAAATAAATTTCACACTATCTTCATGATGTCCTCTATTAGCTTATTAGCTTGCAAACTAATAACATTTGTAGAAGAATGTCTCGATGCATGCTCAATAATTCAGGTAAGGAAATTCTAGAAAGTTGATTCAGTTCATCTGGACATAGTTCTTTTCCGTGGAGATATGTTACATCACTCATCCAAGTGACTTCCTCAGTCTCCTGTCTCCGAGACTGAGGAAGTCTCTTGGACGAGTGATGTAACGTATCTCCCTGGAAAAGAACTATGTCCAGATGAACTGAATCAACTTTCTAGAATTTGTAGAAGAAACCAACCAAAGTTAAACCAGAATGGATGTTACCAGGTTAAAGTCCTGTTATTTTATGAAGGACACTCACCCTGATATATCATCTCTGGAATCACCAGTCTCATTCAAAGCCTCAGATCACTTTGTGCCTCTCATTATCACCCTCAGCAGATCTGCAGGTCGAAAGCACTCTGATCCAGAAGTTCTTGCTCATGAGTACCAGCAGCACAATTAGCACCAGACATGATAATCCGATTCGAACTCCATTTCCTGCTGAATAATCAACTAAAAGAAAAAGGAGAAGAGTTTCTTTGATTTTATTGTCAAAATCAGGAGAAATGGTCAAAATCATACACTCCAATTCAATAACATGCTACATCTTTGTTTTCTTTCCTTTATATTTTGCCGTAAATGTATGTAAATGTGGCATACATTTTCACTTACATTTTTTAATACAGGAAAATTTACTTGTGCCATTTTAGGGTATGCTGCAAAATCATTACAATGGTCTAATGACAAAAGGACAGAATCCCAGCAGAGCGCACACAGAAATCCACTACCAAGAGTAGGTTAGTTGGGAGCATGCGTTGATAGTGCGTTGCTGCACCCACCACACGACAAACCACCTGGATTGGAACCCGAGTGCAGCGGGTGACACCTCAGCACCACATTGGAACAGTCTGACGTTTTTTACGGTGGCTGGAGTGCCAGTCCTGCCACCAACCCCCAAGTTAGTTGGAGGTCTATTGGTAAGTTGCTGACTTTAAGTAATGCCTTTCTAACAGATGAGTGTCTGTCCGAATCTTTCTTTGTGTCTGATTTCAGCCTTTTTTATCTTTGCAATAATATTAACCTATTCAATATAATGCATTTGTAGAAAAAAATTGTAATGTTTCAACTATATTAACTCTAAACCTGCTTCTAAACCTGTGTCTTGCTTTCCTAAACGATTATCAGGTATTAATCGATGTTATGTTTTCCAGAGTCGTTAGCCATTGTTCATTGCTTGACCTAACTGCAGGTTGTTGAGATTCTCCTTTACTGAAGTGCTGTGTTGTCAAGGAGTAGCATCTGTGTTGAGCCGCATTGTCTGAGTAATTATCAGCCCATGTGTGGTCTTTTCCACTTGAATGTAATATGACAGCATTAATAAATATCCAAGACAGCAAATGACCAATTTTCAAAAGCCTAATGACCAAGAAACCATTCATTTAAAACAGTGGGCCACATTCAGAGTGTCTGAGAGGCCTGGCCATTTAAAGGCTACTGAATAATCAGGGAGTGCAGGGACATCAGGTAGGTAGAATGCCCAGAGGGGACTGGGCGGTCTCATGGTCTGGAATCCCTACAGATTTTATTTTTTTTTTCTCCAGCCGTCTGGAGTTTTTTTTTTTTTTGTTGTTTTTTCTGTCCCCCCTGGCCATTGGACCTTACTCTTATTCGATGTTAATTAATGCTGATTTATTTTGTTTTCGTATTGTGTTTTTTTATTTTTCTATTCTTTATTATGTAAAGCACTTTGAGCTACTGTTTGTATGAAAATGTACTATATAAATAAATGTTGTTGTTGTTGTTGTTGATCAGGAGCCACAAGGGAGAGATTTAGGATGGTGGCTCTTAACCCTTTGAACTAAGCAGGCCAGTTTTCACATCAGCCACATAGCTGGATTTCCCTGAAAGGCCGGTATAACAGCCCGCCTATCTATTGTTATAACCCTGAATAACGGCCTACACATATGTATCTGTGATGCTACTCTGCTCTCTAAATGTTACAGATCACTGCTGTAAAGACATACTCCCGAAAGTACGCTACACCTCCCTGCCATCATAACCCGACTGGCTGGCATAACAGCCTTTGGTATTGTATCCATCATGGGGTGCTAACTCTCTTGTTGGAATGAGTTCTTTTGTAATTGTGGCGTGTTACATAAAAAGGTGATACCCCTCCCTTAGAGATACGGTGGTAAGAAGTCAGATTGGAGAAATAAATTTGCTTTCTTTAATGACGGCTTACGCTGCATAACAGACGAAGGAAGTCATGGCAAGAACCCAGTTTAGGAGTGGGGGCCCAATGTGTAGAGTCTGCCATTTTCGTCGCTACATTGGAAGGATTTTCAGGATTGGATGATGTTATCTCCCATCTGTCTGTCGGCTTCAAAGGTATGCCAGGCAATGTTCCAAGGCTTTATACTCTTTCTTTATGTGCAGGCCCCCACTTAGGTGAATCATGCCATACCAAACAAGGCAAAGAGGATACAGTTTCATACTGACTTTGAAACACAAAAATAGTATACAATGCCCATTTCACAGTTGTCCCTGTCTTGTCTTCTAATGCTTGCCTAGCAGTTCTAAATGATGAGCCCCTGTGCTAAATCTGGCTTCGTATTAGCTGTGCATGTGAGTAGAAAGAAAAGTAGATTCATAAAATATTTGTACAGAGCACAGTGGGGTATTAAACATATACACTTATTATAGGTATATTGGACTACATACATAACATACTAATGTCTAGTTACGCTGCTACACTACTGCTGCATAACCATTTTATTGTTGCTCATATGGTTTCAGTAAAAAACAGTTCTTTAGCATGGGAGCAACTCAAAATAAGACATGCTTAGTGTGCACAGAGAAGTACAAGCAGTTAAAGAGAGTGTCTGCCCTCCAGTGGTTTCTTTCCTCTCTGAATCTGCCTGAAGACATCTGCATTTTATTGTGACATGGGAGGGAGTTTGGGTGCTTAATGGCTGAAGTAAGAACCCCACAGGGAAGGGGAGACGCAGGGCGATTGATCAGAAGACAGCAAAAATCATGTGAACTGTTCTTGTTCATTGCTTCTGGCACTAAAAACCAGTGCCAGTGTGCTGTTTTGAAGCATATCACTCAAATGTGTAGTTTTGGCATTTGGTACTTATAATGGACGGTAGAAAATGATGAAAACTACAAGACTGTAAGTGATACAGCTCATTCTCTAGTATCAATCTGTTTTTATAAAATTTTAGCATATCATCATATTATGATAACATTTTACATGTATAAATCAAAATTTTTGTTAAAAACTGCTTGGGTGGCTGGGGTTATTGTTTCCTTTGGGAGTGTTAGCTCCGTGGAAATATGTTCTTTTATATTGTGGCGTTTTAATAACCCTTTATTTAAATAATTATAAATTATAACGGCGATATCCCTCTTTTCGGCGATAGGCGGCGACAAAGTCACAGAAAAGACAGAATATACTTAGCTCGTTTAATGCGGCTTACGTTGCTATAAAACGACAGGGAAGACCAGTCATATTTCATATCTTAAACCGTGGAGATTCGGTCGTGTAGAAATTGCTTCTTTGCTGTCACAACGGAGGTGGCTTTGGAGTCTATGTCTTGCACTCCCACAGGTCTTCAAAGGTTGGCAAGGTTCCAGCGTTCTTTTATATTGTGTCCACACGACCAAATCCCCCAGTATAATGCCAAACAAGGTAGACAAACAGAGCTATGCATCAAACAGTCAGATCATATAACACCTAGGCCTTTTAGGGCTGACAACAGCTGTCCTTGTCTGTCTTTATGCTTTGCCTAGCCCAGCAATTCTGAAAGCTGACACTCTGTGCTAAAGCTGGCTCAGCTCTTCATGGCATGTTACACAGATAAAGAATGAAAAATACATTTAAAGAGATCTTAAACAGATACAGTGACACAATTCTTAATATTATAACAAACTTATTATAACAGTTATAGTGCCAAAATGCTGGGGAGGGCAGGGTTCAAAGGGCTAAGCAAAAGCAGGATCACCTCTAAACCTGAAAATAATTCTGAGGCTTGGCCAAAGCTGCCATAGTGGCAGTGCGGTTTCATTTACTGTCTGTTTACTTGGGCACATCTTGTTCTCCCTTGTCTTTAATAAATGTATCATTATTGATAACCTTAGCATGAATGGGTCATCCAGTTCAAATGTCAAGAAATGGCTATGTGCTCTTGAAAGAATATGATCTGTAGAGAGAATTTATAGTTCATGAAAGACAGAAGGAAGTGAACAACAAATACAAACTTTTATAATTAAACATATGATAGCTATATTCATTGTATTTAATTACTGTATGAGGTTGATCACTGTAGCTACATTTTCTAGTTTCTTCCAGATTCTCGGTTGTGAATGTTCTGAGATATTCTGTACAGTATATAAAGTGGTGCACTGACTTACAGCTCTATTTGGGACAGACCATTTGTCCGTATATGAATTTGGCTGTAAATCAGTTACAAAGTGTGCAAGTAGTTGCAGTTGAGGATCTGTGGGTCTAGTGTGTGTCCCTGTTACACATACTGTAAATGTCAGTAGAGTAGCAGAAGCCAATCTTTGAGTCTCAGCATCTGCACGCTGGGTCCATGTAAGGTAGTGTTTCTCAGTCACTGAGTCACAGGTTGCCAGCATTAATTAGCGAGGGGGCCACAGTAGGTCACCTAAGACAGTGTCTGTCAAGCACTGAGTCACAGCATGGGTTGCCACCAGTGGGTCACAGGTTACTGTCATTGGTTTGTGAGTGGGTTACATTGAATCTCCTAATGAATCTGCAGCAGTGCACAATGTGTGTCCCTGTTGCTGTTTGAGGTTGTTTCATGAAGGAAACCCCCAGTTGTGCTCGTTTCAGCAAGGGAACAGTTTGCAATTGCTACAACTGGGTCATCAATGAATTTATAAAGGCAAAAGTGGGTAGCAGGACCATAAAGGTTGAAAAACACTGGTGTAAGGAATGCAAAGTGGGTTGAATGCACAAGAATTAGCAATGCGGAGCTGCGCCATTCTGAACAAACCTCAAAGGCACCTCCAAGAGTCAAAAACATATACAGCCCTTTGAAATAATAAAAATAGAGGTGATAATAATAATAGAGCGGTGGAGATATGCTCTAGAGAGGACAGGAATGAAGGTCAGTAGGACCACCAAGACAGAATACATGTGTGTGAATGAGAGGGAGATCAGAGTCGAAGGTGGATGAGTTTAAATACCTGGGATCAACAGTACAGAGTAATGGGGATTGTGGAAGAGAAGTGAAGAAGAGAGTGCAAGTAGGGTGGAGCTGGTGGAGAAGAGTGTCAGGAGTGATTTGTGACAGACGGGTATCAGCAAGAGTCAAAGGGAAGGTCTACAGCAGGGGTGCCCAATACGTCGATCGCGATCGACCGGTAGATCCCTAAGGTAGTGCAGGTAGATCGCGTTGCATTCAAAAAAATTTTTTTAAACATTCGTCTATCATACAGTATATCCTCCCTATGTCATTTGCCACTTTATTGACATACAGGGCGGCCAGTCTGAGATCTCTTTTCTTCTAACACATTGGTTATCCCGCACGCACAATCAAATGCGCGAACTACTGCAAAACTCCGGCTATCTAAGTGATCTAGTTAGCCTTCCAATTTATATCGACTAAAGAAGGGATTTTAAAAATAATCTGTTGGTTATGGGCTGGATGTGGAATTGGAAGAAGATTTTTTTCTCTCACAATGTCAAAATCGAAGTGTGTTTGTCTGATCTTTCAATCTATCATTGCTATTCCAAAGAAGGAAAATGTGGAAAGGCACTTTCAAACTGTTCATAAAAACTACGAAACTGACTTCCTTCCGAAAAGCGATCTGAGAAAGAGAAAGGAGAAGGAACTAAAATCGCAGTTAATCGGACAGCCGTCATTTTTCACTCAGCTGAATTCAAAAGCAAAGGCAGATACACAGAAGCATCGTTCTGGGTGATTCACTCGATTGTTAAGCATAAGAAGCCCTTCCAAGATGGAGAGATGATAAAAGATGCCTTCATTGAGACAGATGGCTAGGGAGAAATTCCTGCTGAGATTTCAAGACCCCTGGCCAGAGTTTCTCCTTGTCATTAAACATGCAGAATACAAGCAACTTATTAATGATCAATGGCTGCTAGACTTGCCATTTTTGACAAACATGTTGAATGAGTTTAATTTATAGCTGCAAGGAAAAGAGAACTCCATGGTCAATATGATTAGCTCAGTTAATGCTTTCAAACGAAAAATGCAACATCTGTCCTCAAAGCTGCAGCGCCTTGATTTGGTGAATATCTAAAACCTTGCGTCAGAGCTGGAGACGTAATGGAAGGCGTATGCGCAACTTGACAGCATACGCTACAGAGCAGATTGAAAATTGTTTGTCAGACATATCTAATGGAAAACAAGTAATCATCCGAGTGTTGCCCAATGTAGTGGAGTAGGAGTAGCGTTTCTTCTTCACAAATGTACTCAAGTAAAAGTAAAAAGTATGGTGCAGTAAAACTACTCTTAGAAGTACAATTTTTTTAAAAAGTTACTCAAGTAAATGTAACGGAGTAAATGTAACTCGGTACTACCCACCTCTGATACTCAGTATATATATATATATATATATATATATATATATATATATATATATATATTGTGG
>JANRMT010062797.1:2631317-2688350 GCA_026402145.1 Polypterus bichir lapradei | reverse complement strand
TATATATATATATATATATATATATATATATATATATATATATATAGCATTTTTAATGTAGGTAGATCATTTTGACCTGGTCATTTTAAAAGTAGCTCACAAGCCGAGCACCCCTGGTCTACAGGACGGTAGTGAGACCAGCTATGTTATATGGGCTGGAGATGGTGGCACTGACCAGAAAGCAGGAGACTGAGCTGGAGGTAGATGAGTTAAAAATGCTAAGATTTGCATTGGGTGTGACGAGGATGGACAGGATTAGAAATGAGGACATTAGAGGGTCATCTCAGGTTGGAAGATTGGGAGACAAAGTCAGAGAGGCAAAATTGAATTGGTTTGGACATGTGCAGAGGAGAGATGCTGAGTATATTGGGAAAAGGATGCTAAGGACAGACAAGAGGAAACGAGGAAGGCCTAAGAGAAGGTTTTTGGATGTGGTGAGAGAGAACATGCAGGTGATGGGGGTAACAGAACAAGATGACGAGGACAGAAAGATATGGAAAAAGATGATCTGCTATGGCAAACCCTAACGCAAGCAGAGTAAAGAAGAAGAAGAAGAAGAAGAAAATCAAGAGGTGACTTGATTGAAGTGTTTAAAATTTTGAAGAGAATTAGTACAGTGTATTGAGAATGTTATTTTAAAATGAGTTCAACAAGAAAAAGGGGACACAGTTGGAAACATGTTAAGGGTAAATTTCGCACAAACATTAGGAAGTTTTTCTTTACACAAAGAACTATAGACACTTGGAATAAGGGACCAACTAGTGTGGTAGACAGTAAGACTTTAGGTACTGTATTATCTAAAAATTTATAAAAAAAGATGCTTCATTTTAGAAATCAGTTTAATGTGTTAAATTAGTATATGCCATAATTGTAAAAAAAAAAAAGATTTCAAAAATACCACACGTATGATTTACGGTTCCTAATTAAAATTTTACCAAATGTTATGTCTCATTCAAACAAACAATGAGTTAAAAACATTGATGCAAAAATCAAAATGCCACTAGGCTACTTAAACACCCCGAGGTGAGCAAGTATCTACAAGGAAGGGAGACAACATCTCCAAATCAGAGTTAGGCATCACTTATTACTTGGATGATCGTGTATGAAAGATGGCAATGTGACATCGATCATCTGAAATTTATTCAGGTTTCAGAAATCTATCAAATCAACATAAACTGTAAGGTTTATAGAAAAGCAATTGCAGTATATATTAGAAACACACTTTAGGAATGATGAATTTTACGGTTTGTCATTCCACCAGCCATCAGTGATATCGAAGTCTGTCACACATGCTACTAGAGTTCTTCTACATGAAGTCAGCTTATCTTACTCAAACTGAGCAGGTTGGGCCTGAACACCACCCTCTGCAATTGGATCCTGGACTTCCTGAGAGAGGCCCCAGTCAGATCGGATGGGCTGCAGCACTTCCAGAATCATCACACTGAGCACTGGAGCACCGCAGGGCTGAGTGCTTAGTCCACTGCTCTTCACCCTGCTGACTCACGACTGCACAGCCACACACAACACCAACCACATCATCAAGTTTGCGGATGATACGACGGTGCTGGGACTGATAAACAGGGATGATGAAACAGCATACAGACATGAGGTGGAACGACTGTCCGCATGGTGTGAAGACAACAATCTATCTCTCAATGTTGTCAAGACAAAAGAGATAATTGTGGACTTTAGAAAATCACATCCTGCCCAAGTTCCACTCAGCATCAACGGTTTAGATATGGAGACTGTTAGGAGTACCAAGTTCCTCGGTGTGCACATAACTGAGGAACTTACGTGGATGCATAACACCTCATTACTAATCAAGAAAGCCCAGCAGAGACTACACTTCCTGAGGCGGCTAAACAAGCAAGTCTTCCTCCTTCCATCCTCACCATGTTCTACAGAGGGACCATTGAGAGTTTTCTGACCAGCTGCATCACTGTCTGGTATGGCAACTGCAACATATTCGAACGCAATCGCCTGCAAAGGATAGTGAAGACAGCAGAGAACATTATTGGGTGCCTCTCCCTTCACTACAGGACATATTTTACAAACGCAGGACTGCAGCATTGTGCAGGACCCTCTACACCCCTCACATGGACTTTTCCCACTTCTGCCATCCAAGAGAAGATACTGCAGCATCAGAGCCAGGTCTGCCAGGCTGCAGGTGAGTTTTTACCCCCAAGCTGTTAGACTCTTTAACACCAGGCTGCCCCCTGGGATCTTCCACACGACCTCAACCACCTCTAAAAACAGAACTTTTATACATGCAAGCCACTTTCCTGCAAAGATGAGTGTGCATGTAGAAAAGAACTGAAAATCTCATACTGACCTTTAAGTATTTTCAATCCATCCATTATCCAACCCGCTTTATCCTAACTACAGGGTCATGGGGATCTGTTGGAGCCAATCCCAGCCAACACAGGGTGCAAGGCAGGAAACAAACCACGGGCAGGGCGCCAGCCCACCACAGCCTTTAAGTATTTTACACTCTTGATATCCTTCTGCTGTGAAACATTCTGACCTGTCATTGTTTACACGTCTTAAACAACTATTATCATACACTGATCATTTCTGTATTATCTATATTTATTATATTACATTTTTATTGATTATATTTATGTATCTAGATTGCAAATACCATACATTGCATCAATGTTCATATTGCTTACTACACGTTAAAATTGCTGCTACTTCTTTGTCTTGTCTTTGCACAATGTCTTGTCTTGTTTGTGTTTTAATTTTAAATTTAAATTTTAATTCTATTTTTAATTTAATTTCTTATTTGCACTTCATGTTGTTACACTGTGGACCCTGAGCTTTGCAATTTTGTCTACCTGTATACTTGTATAGAATTGAGATGACAATAAAGTTCGCTTTTACTTTGACTTAAAAATTAAAGCCCTGATTTCAGGTGTTCATTCCTATCAGATCTGATGGTACGTTGGGTTTGCTTTTAGGCTCATCTGCAGTACAAATTCAATAAACCAGAGTATACAATTTGCATTTATTTCTTTTTATTTTTTTTGCAAAATGGGGTTTTGCCAACTCAGCTGTAATTAGTGTCATTTTATGATCATTAAAGACAGTTTAAGTTTATGTTTCAGAGAAAGGAGACTTCCAGTTTTCAGAACTTTACACAATGAAACTGTATGGTTTGGAAAACGGTGAGAGCTTTTCAGAAAGCGGGACCCCCGATCATGTATGTTTCACCAAAGAGGCAGTTAGCAGTTGCTGCTAGTTGGTCATCAATGAACTTAAAAAGGCAAAACTGGATTGCAGGCCATAAAGGTTGAGAAACAATGGCATAAGAGAGGCAGAGTGGACTGAATGCCGTGGGCACGTGGGGTGGTGCCAAACAAAACAACCCTTAAAGGACCTCTAATAGTCAGAAAACATATGAGACACCGTCAAATAATAATGAAGGATTGATTACTGTAGCTTGTTTTGGCAATTTCTAGAACATTATTACTCTATTGTTTTCCTGTGACCCTCAGCTGTCAGTACAAGTTTCTTTAACTTGGTTGGCCGTATATCAGCGCATGTACTTCTAAACAATGACAATGAGTGATAAACAAGTAAATGTATCCAGAGGAAAAAACACAAAATAAACAGTAGAAGCCAAATAACGGAACAAATTCAAAAAACAAATATATCACAATTCAGAGTCACCTAACTTGGCTCTACTATCTGACAGTTTCTCTCTCTTTCATTACTACTCCTCTTTATCCTGACGGCAGACTCTTTACACAACTCCTCCTGTTTTTTGGAATCTACCATTATTCCCAACATTCATGGAAATTCATAGCTTCAAATGTCTATCAAACCTTAATAATGTATACTTGGGATGCTTCTTTAATTACATCTGAAATTCAAAATAATCATTTAATAAAAAAAATCACATCTATAAGTACATACACATCATATTGTTTATTTCTGTCTGACATTATATTGTAAAATCTTTATTTATGCCCCCTGTTGTACTGATCTTCCTTAGAGGTTTAAATCCTGCATAAAACAAAGCAGGTGCTACAAAGCCATCCTGTGCATTATGTAAATGTGTCCAGTACAGAATACTTTACCCCAAAATACACATGAAGATGAAATGTCTACTCCGTAAGTTACTGTGTCTTCTCTTACAGATAACTTTATCATTTCAAAAAGTTAAACTTCATCACTTGAGTTAAGTTACCCTCATCTAAAACTACTGGCCAGCCACATGAAGACAAGGCCCCGAGTGCCTCCAGTCTGTGCTGCACAGGTGAGTGACTGCTGCACCCCGCTGACTCTACTGTTGTCACACGCTTACCTTGAACAGTCAGTGTCACAGCATTGCTGAACTCTGTGTAATGCAGGGGATCGTCTATGAAAGCATAACACAAGTACTTTCCACCATCGGACTGAGCAACAGACTGGAGAGTGTATGTGTCTTGAGTGGTATTCTTAAGCTCATTCCACGCGCCTGCCTGGCTCCAGTGGTACCAACGATATCCCCAGCCAGATAAATCACCCTCACTGCTGCACTCCAGAGTTACATTGTCACCAATGTAAAAAGGTATCTTAGGATTCTTTATCTTCAGTGTCACGTATTTTGTTGCTGTAGAGAAGAAGAGATCAACTTTACATTCAGACACCAAGTTGGCAGAGTCAAGGCTGCTGCTCTAAACCTTGTAAATGAAGTGAGTTTCTAGCTAACATTCAAATACAAATTTGGAAAATGAGAGGAGACCATTCAGTCCATTGGGCTCATTTGTTTAGCTAGTGGCTAACCTGTCTCAGTATCACATCCAAATACTTATTAAAGGTAGTCAAGGCTTTTGCTTCAACTCCATACTTTGGTAGTTTGTTCCATATCCCCACAACTCTTTGCATCAAGAAATATAGTGGTTGAGTTGATTTTTTTGGTCTTTTGTGTCATTCTCAATACTTTGGGCCATGACTGTATTCTACCTGAATGGCAGACTATGACAAGGAGACTGTATGTCTTGCTTCCTCTTCAACCTGACACGTGGGGGATTCATGAGGAACATCATCATTAACAGAGGTGGCACACTGTTAAACCACAGCCTGCAATATACAGCATTTTCTGATGATGTTTGCTTCTTTGGAAGAGACTCATAAAAGTTCAAGGCAGGTTTCAGCACAGGTTGGCCTATAAATCAATAAGGAAAGATAAAGAGATTGAGAAGAAACAAAGCAGTAGTTTGATCGGTTCAAAAGAGGTGACACCTGCAGTCAAATCAATTTGAGTAACAGAGTGTTAAGAGGCGTTTTGATGGGAAAGAGGTGTAATTATACTAATTACATTTATCTATACTAATAAAAGGCAAAGCCCTCACTGACTGACTGACTGACTCACTCACTGACTCACTGACTCATCACTAATTCTCCAACTTCCCGTGTAGGTAGAAGGCTGAAATTGGGCAGGCTTATTCCTTACAGCTTACTTACAGAAGTTAAGCAGGTTTCATTTTGAAATTTTACGCGTAATGGTCATAAAGGTCGACAACATCCGCCATGTTGAACTTTCTTATTTATGGCCCCATCTTCACGAAATTTGGTAGGTGGCTTCCCTGCGCTAATTGAAACCGATGTACGTACTTATTTCGGTGGTATGACGCCACTGTCGGCCGCCATATTGAACTTTCCAACGTCACTAATTCTCCAACTTCCCGTGTAGGTAGAAGGCTGAAATTTGACATGCTCATTCCTTACAGCTTACTTACAAAAGCTAAGCAGGTTTCAATTTCGAAATTCTACGCGTAACAGTCATAACGGTCGACAATGTCTGCCATGTTGAACTTTCTTATTTATGGCCACATCTTCACGAAATTTGGTAGGCGGCTTCCCTGTGCTAACCGAAACCGATGTATGTACTTATTTCGGTGGTATGATGCCACTGTCGGCTGCCATATTGAACTTTCCAACGGTCTTTGTTACTTATGGGCCCATCTTCAAGAAATTTGGTACGCGGGTTACCAACGCTAAATGAATCCTATTTACGTACATATATACGTCCATAGCCTGCAGCTGGGTCACCGTGTGAGGTGGCGTTGGGTCCACCATCTCAACGCCTCCCACGTTGTTGGCTACCTGCCTATATAAGGCCGTCCGTCGCTCCGGTCTCTACATTCCCTTCCTTGCTTCGCCACGAGATTCATATCTCCCTGCTGATAACTGCAGCCTTTTTATTTAATCCACGGCTTCTCCAATTTTTAATTGTTTGTTTATTACGATTATAGTTATTGTGTAGGTATAAGCTCAGCGCACAGCTTGGTCATATTACAACCGTAGCGCCAAACTGACAATGTGGTATACAAAAAGATCCTTAACAAATAATTATTCGTATATTTTCCCTCAGTTTAAAAAGGTTTAATTTTCTTCTTAATACAAATTTCAAGGTAGTACTTCGCCGCTGCGAAGCGCAGGTATTTTGCTAGTCAGTAATAAATTCATTATGGCCTCGGCTGCCCAATGTAGTGCATGCATACTTTGTATCCTTGTTGGCTATTGTTGTTGTCAGACACTCTTATTGCTGCTGAGCGCTACATTATCACACACGCACACGCACACACACACACACACACACGCACACACACACACATATATATTTATTTACGTTTTTTGAAAAGCCACCTTCAGCCAGCCAGAGCAGTGACAATGGAGCCATTGAGATTACAAGAGCATAACCCCGCTATGGTCCCTTTGTCTGATACAAGTCACATTGACTGACAGGATGATGCCCGACCTGTTGCTGCATCCAAATGGTGTCATCTTTCACCTTTATGCCTGGTGCAGCTGCATTGTGCTTATGTGTGAGTGGACGTTTCTTGCAGGGAGGGCTTCTGTTCTCTTTCTCCGATGTAGAACCCTGATCCTCATCTGAATTCACCTCTCTTATAGCACGTCTTTATTTGAAAACAACAGTGTCAGATTGGGGTGAGCGTGAACGCAACTCAGAGAATAAAACTGATTAAAAAAAAAAGCTAACCTTTACAAGTACCATACATTTACATCGGCTGTTACAGACTCAAATCAGATTTATGTTTTTACTAGCAAAATACCCGCGCTTCGCAGCAGCGAAGTACTGCCTTAAAATTTTTATTAAGAAGAAAATTAAACCTTTTTAAACTGAGGGAAAATATACCAATAATTATTTGTTAAGGATCTCTTTGTATACCACATTGTGAGTTCAGCCCTCCGGTTGTAATATGACCAAGCTGTGTGCTGAGCTTACTCTTGAGCATGTAACGTACAGTTGGCCATGTGAACAGTAATCTTGTCTCAAATCTCACAGCTTGGATTGCTGCTGTCATAATCGGCTTTTAGTTTCATGGTTTGTTTCAATTACGACAGTATTTGCAGGACTTGTGTTGAAGTGACATTTGGAATCTGTCAAGCGTTGTAAGCATACAACCGGTTTCATCGATAACTTCACATCCAGCTTTTGAGAGTTTAAACATTCATAAACATAAAAGTGTCCACTACTGAAATCGTCACCTGTGAATCTAAGATATTTAAGAGGCATTGGCGGTTGTCAAAAGGTGTAAAATATTTGGCCATTTCAGTACAATTGAAAGCGACAACCGAACAATTCACCGGCACCCATCAACTCACATGCAGATGCATAGGTGAAGGGCTTAAGCATTTCACTCTTCTAGTGCTCCTGTGTAGTATAATTATCTCCTGTACCATCATCAGTCCACACTTGAACCTGTCCCAGTCATTCAATACATAAGAGACAATGTTTCTCCAGATATCAAGAGTGAGCCTGATATGGCCGTGCAATATGTAACAAAGAGAATGGAAAAGGTAGGTGCCATCTCCGGGCATGGAAACCACTCGGTAAGTGACAGTTCTTTGATCGATGGTGATCACCTCGATAGACATGTTAATGGGGGTACGGTTGGAATGATAAAGGAAATGGGTACCTGAACAATGTAAAGTAAGTCTAAAATACCTACACAATAACTATAATCGTAATAAATGAACAATAAAACAGCGGAGAAGCCGTGGATTAAATAAAAAGGCTGTAGTTATCAGCAGGGAGACGTTAATCCCATGGCGAAGCAAGGAAGGGAATGTAGAGACCGGAGTGACGGATGGCCTTATATAGGCAGGCAGCCAACAACGTGGGAGGCGTTGGGATGGGGGACCCAACGCCGCCTCACACGGTGACCGAGCTGCAGGCTATGGACGTATATATGTACGTAAGTAGGATTCAGTTAGCGTTGGGAACCCGCGTACCAAATTTCTTGAAGATGGGCCCATAAGTAACAAAGACCGTTGAAAAGTTCAATATGGCGGCCGATAGTGGTATCATACTACCGAAATAAGTACCAAATTTCAGCCTTCTACCTACACGGGAAGTTGGAGAATTAGTGACGTTGGAAAGTTCAATATGGCGGCTGACAGTGGCGTCATACCACCGATTTAAGTACGTACATTGGTTTCGGTTAGCGCAGGGAAGCCGCCTACCAAATTTTGTGAAGATGGGGCCATGAATAAGAAAGTTCAACATGGCGGATGTTGTTGACCGTTATGACCGTTACGCGTAGAATTTCAAAATTAAACCTGCTTAACTTTTGTAAGTAAGCTGTAAGGAATGAGCCTGCCAAATTTCAGCCTTCTACCTACACGGGAAGTTGGAGAATTAATGAAATTGGAAAGTTCAATATGGCGGCTGACAGTGGCGTCATACCACCGAAATAAGTACGTACATTGGTTTCGTTTAGCGCAGGGAAGCCGCCTACCAAATTTCGTGAAGATGGGGTCAGCCTTCTACCTACACGGGAAGTTGGAAAATTACTGACGTTGGAAAGTTCAATATGGCGGCCGACAGTGGCGCTATACCATCGAAATAAGTATGTACATCGGTTTCGGTTAGTGCAGGGAAGCCGTCTACCAAATTTCGTGAAGATGGGGCCATAAATAAGAAAGTTGAACATGGCGGACATTGTCGACCGTTATGACCGTTACGTGCAGAATTTCGAAATGAAACCTGCTTAACTTTTGTAAGTAAGCTGTAAGGAATAAGCCTGCCAAATTTCAGCCTTCTACCTACACGGGAAGTTGGAGAATTAGTGATGAGTGAGTGAGTGAGTGAGTGAGTCAGTGAGGGCTTTGCCTTTTATTAGTATAGATTCCATAATATTAACATTAAGGCAGCTCACAACTCAAAAACAGATAAGCTCAGAATTGACCCTGCAACCTCTTGATTACAAGTCAGCAGTTGGTTGTGTTAGCATTGTACCCTAACCCGATTTCTTTTTCTGTTCTTGAATAAAAGCCCACTTGTTTTGTTATACTTCACTTAGACTTCAGTCTTCACACATTATACACTTTATGTCTACATTTTGTCAATTATTACTAAAATATGAAAAATGATTCTTTTTTAGTTATGTGTTCAATAACTCCTGCCTCACATTTCATCCTACATTTACACAGATCTTTGTAGACACGGAACACACATGAAATGTATGTGTTCCAAATAACAATATACTTTATTATTTATCTTATACATCTCCAGGCACCTCACATGCAGATAAGGAGCCTTGAGCCAGGAGAACTTTTTGCCTGAGTTGAGCTCCATTAAGGCAGGGGGATGGGACAGCAGGCTGCTTGCTGGCTTTTGCTGATCGACACATTTACAAAATAAAAGACGCTGATAGAGAGGTGTGAAGGAATTTAAGGTGGGCCAGTATTATGAGTTTTTTGTAGGCTTCAGGGATTCAAGTGTTAAACATGAGGTTATCTGTTTAGGTCATCTTCTCAAAAGTCTGTCCAGTCAGCGGTACTTCACGTAGTGTTTTGAAATGGTCATCTTAAAGTGGACAGAGTTTTAGCAGTGAGAATAACTCAGATTTGTAGCCCCATATGAATTTTCCCCACAGTGCATTTGTTCAGCTGCTGAGCTCCACTTGTGTCCATCACTGTTGTGTCTGCTGACGTGACATTAAAACTCAGTTACTGACTGGGCATCCATCACAGGTGAAAATTAAAAGTCTCAAATATGAAAACTGAAACAGAATTCTTTCATTGTGGTTTAAACTAGCAACAAAATAAATCAGAGATAATTGGACTGCCATTAAAATTATATTTGGCCTCCAAACAAACCTGCAAATTTAAGGCTACATGCCATCCAGAGAACTAGAACTTTCCAGAATATTTACAAAATATTCCCAACAAGCTTCTCCTCTCCAAGACGTTTACAACAAATGGTGTGTAATATCAACTTTGTCTGCCTTCGTTGTTGTGTATTTCTGTATGGTGACCCAATGAGTTTACATGAAATAGGATACCAAAGTGTAAATTAACTATTTAAAAGAAGTAATTGAACCTCAAATAGGTTAAAGGTCCCTTATGCTTGTGCTTTGCTGGACAGTTAGTGACCACTATGCACTGCTGACCCTCCAGTACTCAAACACTCACCTTCAACACTCAGTAGAAAAACACCACTGAGATGTGACGATGGAGAAAAGTCAAAACAACAGTATAGTCCATTATCAGACTGAGTCGCAGACGGAATTATGTAAGCGTTTCCAGTGTAAAGCTGTTCCATCCCTTCTGTCCAGCTCCATTTCCTCCAGTTATATACCCCGTCGTTAAAGCTGCTGTCAAAGCTGCATTCCAGAGTCACGTTGTCTCCAATGTATAAGGGTCCGTTATTCTTCGTTTTTAGTGTCTCATTTAATTCACCTGCATAGAAAAAGAGATCAGATTTAAATTACAACAGAAAGTAATCAGCCAATCACATCTGCTAATTTAAACATGTAAATGAAGTGAGTTTATTTTTAGAATTCACATCCTTCCGGTTATGTTTTCGTTCCAGATAGCTCTCATGGTGAGGTGAGTTCATTTGAAGACTCCACAGTGAGATAACATAAGTTCATTGAGTGGTGAGACTGTTGTCTTTTCATTTGTTTCTCTGAGCTAACAGACTGATAGTAGGAATGAACGGAACTCCTGACATGAGCTTATAAGTTTTAGTTTATTTCCTTACAGAGATTACTTATTTCAAAGAGTTTGCACTTCTGTGTAAAACTCCCCCATCTAAAACTTATAAGCCCCCACATGGAGACAGACCCTCTATTCCTCCTAGACTAGACTCAGACAGACAGAAGTGACCTCTGCACATCGCTAAGTTCCCCAGTCGTCAAAAACTCACCTTGAAGATTCACTGTCACAATATTGCTGACCTCTGAGTGATCAGGTGGATCATCTCTGACAGCCCAACACCAGTACTCTCTACTGTCATAGAAGCTCACAGACTCCATCGTGTACATGTCTGCAGTAATGCCAGTAATCTCCATCCACTTGTTTTCCCAGCTACTTTTAAACCAGTGATATCTCCAGCCCGGTAAGCCCCCCTCAATTCTGCACTCCAGAGTCACATTGTCACCTTCGTAAATCAGTTCTTTCTCACTTCTCATCTTTAGTACAACCTTTATTTTCTCTGTAGGAAAGAACAGAAAAAACAAATATAAATAGTGACATAGAGATCATGTTGTGGCGAAAAATTCATCATCAGAAGGCTTTTTACCTAAAAATAAAGGCTATTAGGACTCGAGATAGACAGACAGAGTTTTAAGGCTTTATTGCAATAAATCAACCACACGGACTCAACCCAATTCGGCCGAATGAGATTGAGCACTGAACATTACAACAATTGAAGTTTTTATAACAATTTCTTATCATTTTGGCCGCGTTTGATTAGCTCATTCTGCACCTGGTTTTACTGTCCATTATGCCTCTTGGTGTCTGTTCGGCTTATTTTGATTGGTCTAAGACTGGGTGGATGGCTTCCTCTCACCATCTTTGGGCTTTTCTTATGTAATTTCCGATCTTTTCTGACCTCGCTTGAATGAGCTCTCTTGCCCATCTTTTCTGACTCCCTTTTTACTCCTGTCCGGCCGAATCTTGAGTTTCCATGGGAACCCTTATCATCTCCTTACTTTTCCTATCACTGGCCCCCTCATGGAATTTCTATTTTTCTATGCTGTTCCCATCTTCTCTAACTGGCCAAAGCCTCAATTCCATATATGGGTTTCCTCCCATCATTTCCTCTCTTAAGCCTTCCAAACTTTTTACAATAGTAACCTGAAGCTTAAGCTTTTTTAAAAAAAAAGAAGTATAGTATGTGCTTTCATTTAATCATTGCTAGGCATGCTTGATTTATCTTAATTTCTACACTAAAGTTAATTGCTAATATATTCTAATATTTTTGTTAATGCCTGAATTTACTAAGATTTTCTCTTCATGCATTAGGTCAGCGTGACCCTGCTTACAGCAAAAGCCTTTCTGCTGATTCAGCAACCCAGCTGGTTTTCGATACGCGCTTTTCAGATTCATCTTCTCTGTGTTATCGCTTCCTAGCCTTGAATCGCAGGTGTTCTCAAACTCTTATCCTGTCCAAAGCTGGTTTCGGTGCATCTATTTGCTGTTCTTTTCTTACTCTGGAAATTTTACTGTAAGCCTAAAAAATAATGCAATATAACTGATTTTTTAGTTAACTATTTGCTTGACCTATATTATTTGCTTAACATTCTAATTTATGCTTAATCTTAATATTTTAGAAGCTTTTAATTACTTTTTATGGCTCTATATGTTAATTTGCTATTATCTGTTAATATAAAAAAAATTCCCTTCTACAATCAGAGAGCTTGTCCCTGCCCGATTGGCGCACTCATACACATACATATGCAGAACTTTTACAATTACAGCACTGCCCTGTCGACACTTCTCATTTTACAACATGAGTCCCCATCTGATTTGCATCACGCCTGCATTCTCTGCTTACTAAAATCACTTTTACGACACTGCACGATTTGTACTGTGTTTGTATAATTTTTTTCGACACACGTCACCTGCCAGATTTGAACTGCACTTGCGACTCAGTCTTTGTATTGCCGTTTATCTTCATCTATAAGTGGACTCGTCGCTTCTTACTGGAAAAGATGGGAACTTTTGAAAATTTTTAATGTCTTGAAAGAATATTTGTCACTAGTCGAACGAAAAGGGAGTGAAGTGAAATGCGATGTTTGCCTATAATCTTTATAATGAGATTCTTTTAGTTTATGACATACGTATGGCTTTTTGTATGCACATTGTATTGACTAAAAATGAGATGGGGATTTTAATTTTCAGCTTCAACACGACCTTTTTAATATTTTAAAGGTAAAAGTCGGCATATTTCTCAGTTTTAGGATTAACAGATATATGTTGTTTTCTTTGTAATACCCTATTACAATTTGCTGGGATTTTTTTTTAAACATTTATCCACACTTTTTGTCCTTAAATAGTGAACTGCATGCTAATAATCAAACAAAACAGTGCAATCTAGGGGTTTGAATTAGGAATAGAATTACGAAACACTAGACTGGCGCAAAGTGAACCCTACAAAACCATCAGTAAAGTGTTATGTGTGTCTGATGTGGCACAATGACAGGACTGGGCACCTACTGTTGTGACATGTCATTTGCTTTTTGTTTAAGCTGTTAGTTTAGGAGTACATATCCATACAGATAACTGAAATATAATAGGTGAGCTGTCGCCCATGTTGGGGCAGGAAATGCATCAGAGGTTCTCACCTTCAAAGAAAGCTCTAGGAGTCAGAGTAAATACCTCTATTGCAATAATCAATTAAGCCAAATCGAGTTGAGCCCCGAACAAGTCACATGTTACAGTTTATAATAATCTTTTCCTATCATCCTGACCTCGCTCAAGATGGCTCATTCGCTGCTTATTTTGACTGCCTACTCCAGCTGGCCTCTTTCAACTTCTTATCGAAACCACCAATATTCCTAATGTTTTGCTATTCATTATCATCTTTTGCTTCCCTTATTTCCCAGCTGGCCTTCAACTTGCAGGTGTTCCCCCCTGTGCGATCTCAGGCTGTCTCAATTTATCATTCTCCCCCTTCTCCGCCCTTTAGGTTTATAAAATATTGGTGGTTTCACTCTGAGCTTTAATTAAAAAAGAAATATGGCATGTGCCTTTATTTAACTATTTGCTTGGCATACCTGATTCGTGTTAAAGCTTACACTAAGTTTAATGCTTTGCAAGTTTTCATATCTACTTATGCCAATACAAGAATAAAATGACTTTTTATATTCCATACTCATTAGTAATAACTTACTTCTTATTGCTGTAGTTAGAAAAACAATGCCCCTTTATTGTAGGTTTTTTCTTGACCCTAGAGGATTCTTGGTGGTATTCAGCCCTTCAAGTGGCTGAACCGATGCCCGTGTACCCAAATTCAAGACATAATTGGATGTTTCTGCTTTTAAGATTCCCAATTTGAGATGATGTGCAGTCCATCTTGAATGTACTATTTTTAGAGGTAAGACTACTGAGGCTTTCAGTTTTTTAAGTAATTTGTGCACAATTCCTGATAAAATTTCCCATATTTTTACATGCGAGCGTGGATCAGGCAGGCAATGCAGATTGGGTAGTAACAGAGCTAGTCAAAATGCTGCTTTAAAGCCCATACATTTGTGAGTTTCAAGCTAAATTTAAAATGTGTTTTAATATTGTCATTTTTAACACTTCTGATTTTACATTTCTTCACAGTATAAAGATAGCAGGCCTGCATATAATAACTGCAGCTTACTGAGTTTCAGTTTCTGTCCATTCAATGAACTCCCATTTCAAAGGGTTAAATGTCATCAGTTCTGAAGTGACAGGACAGCCGTGTGCAGATGAAGCTCCTCTACTAATATCAATGCTGGACCGTTTGTGACCACTGCTCATGTCCAGTCCTCTTGTACTTTCACCATCAGTGTAACTGAATTATTGAAGTTGAAAAACACAAGGGACCCCTCTGTGCATTTCACACCAGTACACCACTTTATCTGTTTGGTTTCATGGGAAGGTTTCACTGGTTTACTTCTAGTGAAAAACCTAAAGTGGAAATGTCTGAACTGACTTCACAGATAGAGTAGCCGTGGCGACCCAAGAGTTTTGCAATTAAGGCTAAACCCAGGTAACTCAATGGAATGCCTCCAAAATACTTCCAGTGAAACTTGTGAGGCTATTGCTGTATTTTTCAATCAAAAAATTAATGATATTAGAAATAATATAGTATATCTCCCCAACACTGTGGATCCTCTTAAGCCCCGGTACTCCGTTATACACAAATTAAATTCTTTCACCAGGATAGATTTACCTGATTTATATATAATAATTTCTCATCTGAGAACTTCCACCTGCGTCCTTGACCCAATATCAACAAGTTTTTTCAAAGAAGTATCGGGCGTGCTAATTGATAATATTCTTGACATAGTAAAATCGTCATTAGATACGGGGGGTTTCCCAGACTATCTTAAGACAGCTGCAGTTAAACTCCTACTCAAGAAAAATAATCTTGACCCCTCTGCTTTTGAAAATTTTAGACCCATCTCTAACCTGCCTTTCTTAAATAAAATTCTAGAGAAGGCAGTCATTATGCAGCTACATGACCACCTCAATAAACCTGCTATTCTTGATAAGTTTCAGTTGGGTTTCAGAACAAATAACAGCACAGAAACTGCACTCGTTAAAGTAGTGAATGACTTACGGGTAAATGCAGACATAAGCCATTTATCTGTTCTCATCCTCATAGATCTGAATTGGTTTGAATCCTACCTGGCAGGTAGAAAATTCTTTGTTAGTTGTGGTAATTATAACTCAAAGACATGATATTCTATATGGTGTTCCACAAGGCTCTATCCTGGGTCCGCTGCTCTTCTCAATCTATATGCTTCCGTTAGGTCAGATTATCTCGGGGCATAACATGAGCTACCACAGCTATGCTGATGACATGCAGCTGTACTTATCAATAGCACCTGATGACCCCGACTCTGTTGTTTCACTAACACAATGTCTTACTTGTGTTTCTGAATGGATGAGTAGTAATTTTCTCAAGCTAAATAAAGAGAAAACTGAAATTTTAGTGATTTGCAGTAATGGATATAAAAAGTGTATTAGAAATAAACTTGATGCATTAGGATTAAAAGTCAAGACGGAGGTAAAGAATTTAGGGGTAACTGTTGACTGTGACCTGAATTTTAAATCGCATATTAATCAGATCACTAGGACAGCATTTTTTCACTTAAGAAATATAGCAAAAGTTAGACCTCTTATATCATTGAAAGATACTGAGAAATTAGTTCACGCTGTTGTTTTCAGTCGACTAGATTACTGTAACGCACTCCTCTTAGGACTACCCAAAAAAGACATAAATCGTTTGCAACGAGTACAGAATGCAGCTGCTAGAATCCTAACTAGGAAAAGAAAATCCGATCACATTTCTCCAGTTTTGATGTCACTACACTGGTTGCCTGTGTCATTCAGAACTGACTTTAAAATACTGCTTATGATTTACAAAGCCTTAAATAATCCATCTTATGTATCGGAATGTCTGACACCTTATATTCCAAATCGTAACCTTAGATCTTCAAATGAGCGTCTGCTTAGAATTCCAAGAGCTAAACTTAAAAGAAGTAATGAGACGGCCTTCTGCTGTTATGCACCTAAAATCTGGAATAGCCTGCCAATAGGAATTCGCCAGGATAATACAGTAGAACACTTTAAAAAACTGCTGAAAACACATCACTTTAACATGGCTTTCTCATAACTTCATTTTAGTTAAATCATGATGCTCTGTATATTCAATTAATTATCATTACTATTCATGGTGGCTCCAAAATCCATACTAACCCCTACTCTCTCTTCTGTTCTTTTTCCAAATTCTGTGGTGGCGATCTGCGCCACCATCACCTAATCAAAGCACCATGATGTCCCTATATTGATGGATTAAAGGCCAGAAGTCCACGTGACCGTCATCATCAAGTCCTTCCATGAGAACCCTGAATACAATGAGGACTGATCATTTATGTTAGGTAGAATGCCTAGAGGGGGCTGGGTGGTCTCATGGCCTGGAACCCCTGCAGATTTTATTTTTTCTCCAGCCATCTGGAGTTTTTGTTTTTTTTTGTTTTTTCTGTCCTCTCTGGCCAGACCTTACTTTTATTCTATGTTAATTAGTGTTGTCTTATTTTAATTCTTAATTTGTCTTTTTTCTCTTTCTTCATCATGTAAAGCACTTTGAGCTACATAAATAAATGTTGTTGTTGTTGTTTGGTTTCCAGAGCTTCACAGACAATTCAGGGTAACAAAAAAAAAATCAAAACAGCTTCTACTTTCCAAGTAGTGTGTAAAATTTAGTGATGACTCGATGAGCCCAAATAAGACTAAAAGGAGATCAGAATGTGTTTTAACAAACATTTAACGTCAGATGAAGTCTGATGTCAAACTGTAAATGAATTGATGAAAAGAAATCATTGAAGCTTCACTCCTTAAACTTCCAAACTAAACACACTGAGAAAACACATGTGAATGACGCCTCTGTGGTCACCTGTTTGTGCTTAACAGACCACCAGTGACCACTGCACACCATTCACCCTCTTGGAGTCACACACTTACCTTGAATACTCAGTGTAACAGCATTGCTGGGCTCAGAGTATTGAAGACGCCCATCTCTTTCACCAGCACACCAGTACACTCCAGCATCAGACTGAGTCACAGACTGGACAGTGTAAGTGTCTTCAGTGGTTTCGTAAAGTAAATCACTCCCTCCTGTCCAGTTCAGTTTGTACCAGGTGTATCTCCAGCCAGTAAAGACCCCTTCAATGCTACAGTTCATAGTCAGTGTGTCTCCAATGTGCACAGGTCTCCTCATTTTCAGTGTCACCTTTGGTTTCTCTGTATGGAAAAAGGAATGAAAGTTACAACTGAGAAGAAACAAACAGTCAGAGATGCTGCTTAAAACTTGCAAACGAAGTGAGTTTCTCTTTAAAATTCAATGCCTTCCTTTTATAGTATCATCCTTCACAATTCAGATGGTAAGGGGAGTTTTGTTTAAAGACTTCTCAGTCGAAGGACATCAGCAGGCCAGCATGGAAGAATTTGGTTCTCATCACAGTCGACTGTGCTTACGTCAAAGCCACCTTCTAAAAAGACCAACATCATACAGAACTTGCATTGTATTGACGTCATGATAAAAATTTTAGGCCATCCTTTTGCCTCTCCATATCCTCACTCATTCACTTGTGTGCTGTTTTTTCATTTATGTTTCAGATGATTTTAATTTCTGTTTGTAAGAAAGGACAAGGAATATTATGATCCGAGTTGCCCAGGCTGTCTGTGGAATAGGCAACCATCTGGAATAGTCCTGTGGCAGTGACTCAGTAGAACATCTCACCAGCTATTTGTGTTTTGAAGTTCAGACACAAGCGCGAAATAATCAAAGTCACCAACGATAATATCAGGAATCTAGGTATTTATTTTTAGAAAGAAATATCTGATCTGGTAAAATCTGCATTACAATCATAGAATTTTCTGGAAGGATAAAATAAGCTCCAATCATAATAACAGAATCAAATGTCCTTATGAGATAAAATGGTTATCAGAAATTATAGATGATGCCAGGAGGTTCTTCTTAACATTATGACACTGGTGCCCCACAACTTATTCATTCGAAGACACACTCTGCAACGTTCATGACATCAGTAATCTCTGAACAGAATAAATCCAGAGAGACCGGCAGCCTCATCATGAAGGAAGACATTCTGAGTAGTGCTGAACTGAGATGGCAGTGAGCTTTTGAATAATTGAAGCACATCCATTTTTTTGCATAGTTGGACATTGGACATTTGAAAAAAGCTAACCCTGTAAAAGTAGCCAAAGACCACGTATTCTAAAATTGACAAAAGTCACGACTCTGTGTCCACACTTTCCTCCTCCTCTGTTCACAGCTCTCAGGGCAAACCTCCTTCCTTTCTGTTAGAATGGCCCCAGATGTTGTGCTGCAAGTCTACTGGGTGGACCACTATCCAAATGTCCTGCTCAGTGGAACCAAATGTATGAGAAAGTATTCCATTGGTGAAGACAGAAAACAGAAAATCAGCACAGGTATAAATGATGCTATTGTTTCAGTGCTGAATGAAATTTACAAAAAGAATTTACAAAACAAACACAGACAGTCACAGTTAGTGTCCTCTCTTCAAGTCCAATATTTCACAAATGGAAGATGTAATTGTGTAATTGAAGTTTACTATACAGATCTGTTTTCTCATGTTCAAATGTTTAGTCACAATCAAACCATACAGACTAGGTAATAAGAATAAAAGCACACAAATCAATACATTAATACATCAATTAGCACATGCTGCCTCCTCAAAAAATGTTGCTTGAATGTTTGTTTTTCATCTTTTTAAGATTTAATGAACGACTCTTGAGTCAGGTAAGAAGAACTACAGACCAGGGGCCTCATGAATAACAGCGTGCGTAGAATTCACTCTAAAACATGGCGTGTGGGCAAAAACAGAAATGTGCGTACGCACAAAAAAATCCAGATGCATAACTCTGTGCGTACTACAACTTCCATGTTCTTCCACTATATAAATCCCGGTCAGCGTGAAATGTAATGCATGTGCACATGCCTGCTGCCCCACCCCAACTCCTCCCAGTATTTTTATGCAAATCAACATAAATAGCTCTTTCCTTTCAGTGTTTGGTTAAAAGACAACGGAAAGAACATGTGAAAAAATGAATTTCAGCGAATGCGAAGTTGAGGCAAGGAAAAACATACTATCTGTTGGCTTAAGCAATGGTATAAACAACAAAAGGAAGTTGATCGAGTGATACAGAGTGCAGAAGAACTTGAAAGTTCAAGTTCAGAAAGTCGCACAGTTCCTGAAATAAAAAAAGAACATAAAAAGGTGAGTCGTTGCCCACCGTCTGAGTGTCATACGAAAGCGTATTAGGATACAGAGAAAAGAAATAAATAGTTAAAAAAAAAGGTCAAAATGTAAGCTTCAATCTCGTTGTTTATTTTGTCATTAAAGTAGAAGGTCGTAAACTTCATCTTAAAATCGTTTAATTTACTAGTTTCTCAAATCCCATTGTAACCAAAATAGCATGTTAAATGCTTTGTATTCTATGTGTTCTTTTATGTACTCTGTATGTGAATCACTATGTGCTTCTTAAACAGGCTTACTCTTATGCCGACGGGACACAGAATACATTACATTCATGATATTACAGCTCTCTGAATAATTTAAACAATTTAAATATTAAGATGTATACTTGATATCATTTTCAGGATGATATGAATCAAAGCATGTATTAAACATGAGTACACTGTGGCGCAGTGGTAGAGATGTGCTGGCGCACTATTTAGAGATTGTTCCTGCCTCCCACAAGATGCTTGCTGTGCTGTGCGCGACCCTTGACGAATTAATTTATTGCAGCAGTACTGTGTCTTTCAAACATACTAACACCCAATTCCTGCCCTTTCTTTTCTTTCTTCAAGTAACCAATCGCCACCCAGTAAGTTCTTTAATAAATGTAAAACCATATTTAAGCTTAGAATGCCGATTCTTCAAAACTTGTATGGAACATTGAAATATTTTCGTAGTACATGTTTAATTATTCCATCCATCTATCCATCCAGGGTCATGCCAGTCCCAGCAAGCATACAGCGCGAGGCAGGAACAACCCTGAATGGGGCTCCAGCTTATTGCTACCACAATGAAGTTAAAAATGTATCTGTATAATGTAATATAATACTTTACTTCATTTCATCTTAAAAATAATATGAAGAGCTCCAAGAAGATAGCGCTTGGAAATTTAAATCGACTTAGAAGCTAGTTGTCATTATCTGTAAATATACGCTCTCTTCTATTGAATTGAATTGAATTGCTTTATTGTTATTATATGGTACAATGAGCTTCAATATGCAAATCCTCCATAAACTTATTTTCCTATAAAATGATAAAATAACAATAATAATAATAATAATAATAATATGATAAAAAACAATGAAAAATATACAATATGTAAACATAAGTAGCTCAGGATTTGCGATATGACAACTGTAGTGCAAGTTTAAAGTGAGGTAATTGTATTTATAAGTACAAACAGTTTCACCAGGAGCACTTGATGGACTGATTGAGTGCATTTAGAGCTCGATAAAACTACTTCTGAACCACCAGGTCCCAACAGGAAAGGCTCTGAAGCATTTGCCTTATGGGAGCTGTTCAAATAGACTGTGCGCATGGCCGAGGCAGCATGTGCTTGATGCTGTATCCTGATAATCCTCTTTCTGATCATCTGCTGTATAACTGTGATTCCACGCTCAGATACAGTGGGTTAAAATTCTCTGAGTAGTGCACTGAGATTAGCAACGCTAAAGCAGCTATGGTATTTGGAATAGTTTGTCAGTTTCGTGGGCCATTATATTGTTACAGGTTGTTTACAATCAGATGCCTTAAACTAATAAACGATGTGTTTCATTTCAGTGTATTTGATAAAGCCACGTCAGAGATGTGAATCTAAAAATAAATGCAAACCACACAGGTACAGTAGCACTGCTTTGACGCTGGGTGCCACCAGTTTGCAAAATCAAGCCGAAAACTTGTGTACGCACAGATTAAGGCTGGCGTGAGAATGTGCATGGCTTTACGCCAAGTTTAGTTTTTATACAGCACTAAATAAGCATGGAAACGGGTGTATGCAACATTTTTGTGCTTACGCACCGTTTATACATGAGGCCCCAGGAGAAAGACACTGAAGCCCAATGTGACTGTCACACTGCGAAAACAACAATTAAAGTTCTAAGTGTGATTGAGATGCGAGCCAAAAAGGTGCCTTCAGAGGTAACGTTTTATCAGAAAAGAGTTCAAGGTACACGTCACCTGTTGAAGTTACAATTCACTCCTCAGAAACCACCAAGTGATACATGTAGATAGAGCCTCACTTCTTCCAGTATGCGCAGGACACTGCTGAGCTTCATGTCGTCACACACACACAAACTCACCTTGAACAGTCAGTGTCACAGGATTGCTGAACTCAAAGTAATAAGGATGATCATCTCTGACAGCAGCACAGCAGTACACTTCAGTTTCAAATGACAACACCACCTGAAGTATGTTTGTGTCTTCCAGGATGCCATAAACATCTTCCAATCGGGCTGATAATCTCCATGCGTACCAGTGATATTTCCAGTTAGGTAAGTCACTCTTAATACTGCACTCCAGTGTCACATTGTCACTCATGTAAACTTCTTCCTGATTTTTTATCTTTAGTGTCACCTTAGGATTCTCTGTACAAAAAAATGATGAAATTCACACAGTGACAGAAACCTGACAGAGACAATCAAACCTGTTTATGTAAATCTTGTAAATGAAGTGAGTTTCCAGTTAAAAGATCTGTAGTTAAATCACTTGTGGTTGGTCGGCCGAGGCCTTGATTATGGAAGGACCAGGGGAGAGAGTATTTTATGGACAGTTTCTCCCCCGAACCAACAGAGGGTAACCTCCTTGGTTTCCAGTGGAGCCAAAGCAGAGAAGCTCAACCCTTTTAGGGCCCGTGGCCACTGCCAGGAGACTCCTGGACTATTTTGCAGTAATTTCGCCACACTTGGCAGTACTGCTGGAAGAAACCCGCTGGGCACCTGAAGTCCTTCCGGGTGCCCTATAAAATGGGACCAGTCACCAGCATTCAACAGCCTGAGTCGGGAGGAAGAGAACAAAGCCTGTGTGTAGGACTGAAGGCAAAGGCGAAAGGACTGTGCTGTCAAGGACATTATTATTTGTATATTGCTGGGGAGTGGCAGCTGAAAATTAAAGGTGCATGTTGTGTGCTGAAACCTGTGTCCTACCTGTCTGTGTCAAGGTTTGGGTGGCTGTACATGCCCGGTCATCACACATTATATTCCTAACATGTCCAATGATGAGATTTTTTCAACATTCTCAATAGAAAAAACACAGAAGTCCAGCGTGTAAGAATTTGCTTCCCTCAATTTTCTATTTTCGTTTATACTTGTTTTTCTGTTATTTGTCTTATATATAAATGTCTATGCATGGAATTGTGTGTGTCTGTCTGGCCCAGAAGTGAGAGGTGGAGTTGGGGTAATGGCTCCACGTCTGAGGATTCACAAGCGAGGCCAGCACGTTGGCAAAGCGAAACCTCTGAAGAAAGCGTCACTCGCTTAAAGGCAAATACCGAAGAGGGGAGTACATCAGAAAAATGAAACCTCCGAAGAAAGACAGTCACATTACCGCTAAGGCACAAACGATGCAAGCATGTTGGCAACACAAAACCTCCTAGGAGACAGATGCCCAAAGTAGTTCCTTTCAATTACCTGACATTTCAATTTTTTTTCTGACGATTTCAATAGTTGCTAGTAATCTATAAACTCACAGGAATTTTTCAGTGTTGAGAACTTTACACACAATAAAATATTAAAGTTTAGATAAAAATAATAAAAATATACATATCAGAATTTCTGTCTCCTTAAATTTTTTTACATGGATATTCATTTTGCATCTTTTTAAGATTGGATGGAAGCATTTCCATAGTGGGAGAAGAAGCAGAATTGGACAGAAACACTAAACTTAATGTGAGAGACCCTGCTGACTACCCAAGGGTCACAGTTTTATGTTTATCGAGACAGCGATCATAAGACGCCTTTAAGGAAAAATATAATCAAAATCAGTGAGACAGCAGACGCTTCTCATCTTATCTGTGACTCTGAGTTACCAGGCAGACTGAAAACCAGTGGGATGAGCTTGATTCGTATTTTTAACACTCCTGCTCTGGTGAAGTGAGTGTGTTGGTTTACAGTTTTCCTGCACTAAGTGAACTTCTGTATCAAAGAGATTAGTTCTGAAGCCACAGGTCTGCCATGTTTTGATGGACTTCCACTATTTATTACATCATCGCTGAACAGTTAGTTATTGCATCCCTGGTTTGATCCTCCTGTAACAGAAATACTGAGTTGAATGAAAAATGAGAAGGACCTGTATGTGTGTGTGTGTGTGTGTGTGTGTGTGTGTGTATGTGTGTGTGTCTCATGCAAGTGCACCATTTCATGAGATGAATTCTTCAGGCCAAACAGAAGACTCCTAATTCCATATCTACTGGTTAGTTCGAAACAGCAAGTGAACATTTTATTGTTTTTAGTATAGTTATCAAGTCTGCTACAAAGTCCTGGGTTCAAATCTCAGTTCTTGGTACTGTCTGTGTGGAGACTGCACATTTTGATAATGTTTGCATAAGTTTTTCTTTACGTAGTTGAATTTCTTTCTTTATCCCAAAACTCTGAAGGATAATTATTTAGGATTCAAATCGCCCCATCCAAGTGTTTGCATGATGGAATGGTGGTCCTTACAGAGTTGTTTTTCTTTTTGCTTGCACACTCAGCTGACTACTTTTTATGCCAAAATTGTATTAATGTATTTCTGTAGTTGGATGGATGGATTAAATAAGTTTACCTCACAGGATCACAATGAAACTCAGACAAGTGAATACAAATTCCAAGAGGAGAGAGAGAGGTTAGGAGCAGGCGCTGATACAGTGCATTTCTGCACCCACCATATGGCAAACCAACTCAGTATCCCAGATTAGGACCCGAGTGCAGCCATTCGATGGGTGACACCTCAGCACCACACTAGTTCAGAGGGAATAGAACCAGTGTGAGGTTTTTTATGGTGGCTGGAGTGTCAATTCTGCCACCAACCTCAAGGTTTTTCCTTGCAGGTTGGAGGTCCTACATGCAGGGCTGGATGCAGATTAATGTCATACACAGGATGGAGCAATTGCAGGTTAAGGGCCTTTCTCAAGTGCCCAAACAAATTCCAAGATAAAAATAAAAAATCAGACAGGTTTGGATGTTGCTACCAAATTAAATACTGTAGTCAGAGGAGAAGCTGAAATCACGCATCTCAAAAAAAGACTCTAAACCGAGTATGGCGAATGAATGTACAGATTATAATATATCGTTGTTTTGGCACTCCTGGATTTGATTGATTTCACTTTTGAAATGTTTTCTATGTACGAGGGACGTTCAAAAAGTTTCTGCACTTTTTTTAACTCTGTTTATTAAGAATTTCAAAAAAAATTGCATGACTTTTCCAGATTGTCGTCTTCCTTTGCAATGCAATTCGTTGCACCAACTTTTTACTGCCATCCGCAAAAAATGTTTTTGGTTGAGTGCGTAGCCACTGATGCACTGCTGCTTTCACGTCATCATCACGTGGCTGTATCTGGATGTCCAGAGCACTCTGCATCCATCTCACCAGTATGGCCATTTTCAAACATTTCAATCCAGTCATAGATGAATCTACGAGAGAGAACTTTATCCTTATACTGAGCACACATGCAGAGATGAATTTGTGCTCTTGGCACACCTTCTGCCCACAAAAAGTGTATGTCAGAACGCTGTTTCTCTTTGGTGCAATTTATAAGTTTCACAGCTACAGTATCTTCACCACAGGGTAAAAATTCTTATACTAAACTGCAAGGGCAGCCAACTTCCCAGACAGAACTAGTCACATGACACTCTCAGACAAGACCAATCACTACTCTTCCTGCCTTCACTGTTTCCAATGAAATCATAAAAGTGTGGAAAGTTTTTGAATGCCCCTTGTATATTTCTACTGGTTTAATAATTTTCTAGTTACTCTTGCGACTCTTATGTTTTTTAGCTTTGAGGCTCAATTGATTAAGGTGGTATAGACCTCCCCACTCGTGTAAGGATTCCAAGAATTCTTTGATTTTTTGGCATCAATCGTGACATTATGTGATCATGTTTTAGTTCTTGGAGACTTTAATATTTATGTTTGTTGTCCTTCCAAACCTCTGGCCAAGGATTTTTTTACATTTTATGGAGTCTTTTGATTTTGTTCAGTTTGTTACAGGTCCTACTCGTAAACATGATCATACCTTCCACCTTGTGTTTTTGTCAGGATTCTCTGTTTGGAACATTGAAATGGATGATGGATATCATTCAGATCACAGCTTTATTACATTTGATGGCGATTTATAGTATCTGCCTTCAGTAACTGATCCTCCTAGTTATTGGTCGCACAGCTTTAATTCCGCATCTGCTAGTCTTTTCTGTAATTCTTACAAAAGTATTTCCTTATCATCTAAGGGTGAAGCATCTTCTCTGGATCTCATCATTGATGAGCTTGTGAATCAATTCACATCTACTTGCGTGGATATTTTGAATGTTGTAGCTCCACTTAAAGAAAGGAAATGTAAGCCCAGAAGGCAGCCATGGTTTAATGACACTACATGTTCTCTGAGAAGGACATGTAGGAACGCTGAGAGAAAGTGGAAGAAGGATCTCCTCCAGGTCTCCTAAGAGATCTTTAAAGACTCCCTTGTTAATTATCAAGAGGCTGTGAAGGCTACAAAAACATTTTTTTCAAATGTTATTGCAAGCAACTGTAACAATTCCATCCATCCATCCATTATCCAACCCGCTGAATCCAAACAGGGTCACGGGGGTCTGCTGGAGCCAATCCCAGCCAACACAGGGCACAAGGCAGGAACCAATCCTGGGCAGGGTGCCAACCCACCGCAGGACACACACAAACACACACTACGGCCAATTTAGAATCGCCAATCCACCTAACCTGCATGTCTTTGGACTGTGGGAGGAAACCCACGCAGACAAGGGGAAAACATGCAAACTCCACGCAGGGAGGACCCGGGAAGCGAACCCGGGTCTCCTAACTGCGAGGCAGCAGCACTACCACTGCGCCACTGTGCCGCCCCACTGTAACAATTCTCACGTATTATTTAGTGTTGTTGATGCTGTGCTTAATCCATTTGGGGGTTTTGCAAATGCTGGGTCAACACTCTCTTGTGATGACTGTTTGCAATACTTTATCTGTAAAATTGCCGATAATAACATTGTGCCTGTTGCTCAGTATCCATTGTTGGGCATCATTCACTCTGCTGAACTTCATCAGTTTCAGCCAGTCTCTTTTTCAGACCTGACGAAAATTGTAAGATCTATGAAAATGTCTTTTTGTCCTCTTTATTTTATGCCTGCTAAATTCTTTAAAGGGTTCCTATTGTGCTGTCAATTGTTAATAACTCATTGCAGACCGGGACTGTTCCTACGTGCTCTAAGCATGCAGTGATTCAACTTCTGTTAAAGAAGGCAAATCTTAATACATCGGTTCCTAGAAGCTGTTGTCCTATTTCCAAATTACCATTTCTCACCAAAGTTTTGGAGAAACGTGTGGGTACCCAGCTACAGGCTTTTTTTGGAGCACAACAATATTCTTGATAAGTTTCAGTCAGGATTTAAAACATTTCACAGTACAGAATCGGTGCTTCGAAGAGTGACAAATGATCTGCTGCTGGCACCTGATTCAGGGAAGTGCTCAGTGCTAATTTTATTGGCTTTGAGCTCTGCGTTTGACATGCTTGGTCATGACATTCTGATTAAAAGGCTTGAGCGTTTGGTTGGTATTTGGGGTACTGCTTTAAGTGGTTTGCGGATTACCTCAAAGGCAGGACGTTTTCTGTACATGTGGGTAGTTCAACGTCTCCTGCTGCTTTGGTAACCTGTGGGGTACCCCAGGGGTCTCTTTAAGGTGTGATCTTCTTCTCTTTATATATGTTACTGTACTGTCCTATACTATATGTAAGAGCCATTTTCCTAGTTCTATAAAATATATGAATATTTACTAGATGATAATGCATTAAATATGGAAGGTTCCTATAACCCCCGTGAATAGAATTGAGTTGGTATTTTCCTGTCATTTCTTAACAGTTTTTGAGTAAACAATGTTCTTTAGTTAGAGTCTAGCCGTGCCTTGTGTAAGGTACAGAGGCATATGGTTTTTTAACCGTGTTCTTGTTTGCGCTCACGTTCGTGCTTGCGCACGTGAACGTGCCTCGGTTCATGTCAATGTGCCAACGGCCTACGGGCCTTTTGAGTGTGAAGTAACTCTTAAAATAAAAGATTTAAGTGTTGAACCGTATGTTTAAGGCATACAGAAGAAGAAATTAAGAACTTTTAAGTACAGAAATAACCAAAGCTTCTTAAGAAAAACTAAGTCTATAGAAGATACATTTTTTCCCTTTTTTTGCCTTTATTCTAAGTGTGTAACTATTTTTCTTTTTATTCTTGTGTGGATTATTTGCTTTTAACTTTCACTAAATATTTTAAAACAATCTTTTGGACTGAGAGATTTCTTTGACACGCGTCTTACCCGTGCCTGACTTCGCCTTACACATCGGCAGCTACACTATATGTGTATAACATCCCATATCATTGTTACAATGATGATGCCCAAATTTATCATTTTATATCATCAAAGCAGTTAAAAAATTTCACTTGATTGTAATGGACTCGGTGACAAAGCTTTTTAACTGACTAGATGATATAAAGCAGTGGATGGCACATAACTTCCTGCAGTTAATCGAGTCAAAAACTGAAGTCTTTCTGTTTGGTCAACCCACTGTTACCTGAAACATTGCTAGCATATTGTGTCCACTTGAAGCCATGTGCTAAAAATCTCAGGGTGATCTTGGATTCAGGTTTTAAATTTGACTAACAGATCAATGCAGTGTTTTTTTTTTTTTATTTATCTTAGGGCAATCAATATAGTCAAGTCGTTTTTGTCATTTAATGACCTACAAAAGTTCATTCATGCTTTTGTCATGTCTCGTTTGGATTATTGTAATGCCCTGTATGTCAGGGTATCTCGTACGACTCTAATTCACCTGCAAATGGTGCCGAATACAGCTGCTAGAGTTTTGACCAGCAGCAAAAAAAATGGATCACATCACTCCTGTGTTGTCCTCTCTGCGTTGGCTCCCTGTTAGTTACAAGGATTTTCGTGTTCGTTTTTAAAGCTTTACATGGGTTAGCTGCAATATACTTAGCAGATCTTCTTGTTCCATATTCATCAGCCAGGCAGATGAGGTCTTCAGATCAGCTACTTCTTACTGTCCCACACACACATTTAAAGTTGAGGGGGAATCGTGCCTTTGAAGTGCCTGGCCCTAAATTCTGGAACTGTCTGCCCTTCATAATAAGGTCGGCTCCCACACTTCACAGTTTTAAGTTTCTGCTAAAAAAACGATTTTATTCATTGCTTTTGAGCTTATGAGTTGGAGTGTTTAAATCTTTCTATTTGTATTGTTTTTAATGTATTCATCTTATGTATGCATTTTATTTTACATAATTTTATATGAACTCGTTATGTTAGTGTGTTGGTATATGTGTTGCTCAAATATGTATAATGTTTTCTTTTTGTTTTTCTTTTTAATAATTCCTTATCTGCCTTTTATTTCTTATTGTTACCTTTTATTCTATGTAAAGCACTTTGGTCAACTTCTAGTTGTTTTAAATGTGTTATATCAATACATAAAGCTAAAACTAAATCTGTTCACCCCACCTTTGCTATTCTTGGTACCGGTCACATTCAATCTATAAAACATGGTGTCCTCAGCTATAAGTAGCCAAGAATTGCATCTTATCAAAAACAAGGAAAAACATTGCATGTAGCTGCCAATGTGTAAGGCGAAGTCAGGCACGGGTAAGACGCGTGTCAAAGAAATCTCAAAGTCCAAAAGTTTGTTTTAAAATATTTAGTGAAAATTAAAAGCAAATAATCCACACAAGAATAAAAAGAAAAATAGTTACACACACAGAATAAAGGCAAAAAAAAGGAAAAAAAAATGTTTCTTCTATAGACTTAGTTTTTCTTAAGAAGCTTTGGTTATTTCTGTACTTAAAAGATCTTAATTTCTTCTTCTGTATGCCTTAAACATACGGTTCAACACTTAAATCTTTTATTTTAAGAGTTACTTCACACTCAAAAGGCCCGTAGGCCGTTGGCACATAGACATGTACCGAGGCACGTTCACATGCGCAAGCCCGAACATGAGCACAAACAAGGACACGGTTAAAAAAACGTATGCCTCTGTACCTTACACAAGGCAAGGCTAGACTCTAACTAACGAACATTGTTTACTCAAAAACTTAAGAAATGACAGGAAAATACCAACTCAATTCTATTCACGGGGGTTATAGGAACCTCCCATATTTTATGCATTAACATTTAGTAAATATTCATATATTTTATAGAACTAGGAAAATGGCTCTTACATTGCATATTAATCAAACCATACTGTTTCATAATTCTAATTTAGCATATTGTATTTTGGCAAATGCTTTTCCTTTCGTACCATTCTTCAAGTCAAGTCAAATGGCTTTATTGTCATACAGTGGCATAAAATAACGTTCAACAAGACCGCAGTACAGCATATACATAAACACAGAACAAGTGCCAGACAGGTAAAGAATTATACTATACTATAATAGATAAAGAAATAATTAAAATAAATAAAAGAGAAAGAAATAATTGAAATAGACAGTAATTAATAAATAATAAATAAGAACAAGAAAACTAATACTAAAAAACAACACCAGTGACAAGTGTAACAAATGTACTGCATATACATCTGCACAGATTTCAGAATCTGGACACCAAGGAGTAGAAGCTGTTGTGGTACCTGGCAGAAATGGTTCGGATGCTACAGTACATCCTGCCAGATAGAAGAGAGATAAAGAGACCTTGGGAGAGGTGGGAGTTTTCCTTCATAATGCTGTAACGCTTTACAAAGATGTCTTCAATGGAGGGCTGAGAAGACCTAGTGATCCTTTCTGTTGTGTGTACTATCCATTGTAAGATGTTACGGTCTGTAGTTCACAATGTTACGTTGCGTTGCACTGCAGTTCACAAACCAGGCAGCAGTGCAGCTGGTTAGAATGTTCTTAATGGTGCCCCTGTAAAATGTGGTGAAAATTGGAGGAGGTAGTCTTGCTTTCTTTAGCCCACAAAGGAGAAGCTGCTGCACCTTTCAGGCTATGGAGGTGCTGTTAGTTGACCAAGTAAGGTCAGCTGCCAGGTGCAAACCAAGGAATTTGGTGCACTTGAGCCACTCTACCACAGAGCCCTCGATGTACAGTAGGGGTTGGGCAGCGTGGGCCTTCCTGAAGTCAAACAACATCTCTTTCATCTGGTCCGCATTAAGAAACAGATTGTTACACTTGCACCTATCCGGTAATTGTCGAATCTCCATTCTGTAAGCTGCATTGCTGATGAAACCCACCACAGTTGTGTCATCCACAAGCTTAATGATGGTGCAGTAGCTGAATGCAGTCATACATTCGTGAATCAGCAAAGTGATCAGAAGTGGGCTGAGTACAGCTTTTGTGTTTTTTGTTTTTTAAAGTAAAAATCTTTCATTTTTCAATCCTAAATTAGAATTGGAATTGATTTAAAGCATAAAAGATTAACGGCAAAGCATCTGTGTAACTGAGTCCTGCATTGGGTCAGGTCATTTATGGCCTTGTTATTTTTTGTGGGTTCGGGTGCAGTCCAAAATTTTACAAAAGTGGTTCAGATCTGAGTGAAGACCATTTAACGATTCAATAACAACACAACATTTTGCTGTTTCTTGGATTGTGTTGTTTTTCTCCCTTCTCTGAGAGCACTGCCTGCAAGTGTAGTTAACACTGAAAGGAGCCACGTGCAGCTTCTGAGTATGTGGAGCAGAGAGGGACAGAAACACTGTTCATCTTATTTCCCAATAGGGAAACCAATCACCGCTCCTAGTGCCTTTGTTTTCTTTATTGAAGCAAAATTGCCAATAACATTAAAGCAATAACAGCCATGAGAGAATATCAAATTATAACTACTCCTGTGTTAAGTCCAATATATTGTGTTGCTGTTTGATAGGGAAAAGCAAAATCTGAAACAATAAGCTGCTTGCAAATGTGCCAGATGACAATAGTTTATGACAGAGATAGAGCGGATATGTTGGTGATAAAAAAAATATTGAGGATTGCCAGGCTGTTCTGCCATCTAGCATGCTACCCATGAAACATTTTTTTCCTATTAAATGTGGAACTTAAAGTGCCAAAGACAAGGACAAGGACCTACTAACACCTATAATCCAACTGACACTAAGGCAAATTTATAAGCAATTCAGAATTGTGGTGTGGTAGAGATGTCTATGGCAGCATACCATGCAAGTAAGCAACTAATTCTAGTTATGGAGCTGATGCATCACAAGGATATTTACTTATACTTCATTAAAGTTTTATGACAATGAAGGTGGCACGGTGGCACAGTGGTAGCGCTGCTGCATCGCAGTAGGGAGACCTGGGTTTGCTTCCCAGGTGCTCCCTGTGTGAAATTTGCATGTTCTCCTCGTGACTTCGTGGGTTTCCTCCGGGTGCTCCAGTTTCCTCCCACAGTCAAAAAGACATGCAGGTTAGGTGCATTGGCGATCCTAAATTGTCACTAGTTTGTGTTTGCTGTGTATGTGTGCGCCCTGCCTGGGGTTTGTTGGCTGTGATTGGGTCCAGCAAACCCCCGTGACCCTGTAGTTAGGATATAGTGGATTGGACAATGACTGACTGATAATGAAAAACACACTAATTCATATTAGATTCTTAACACTAGAATTCCTAAAGCCTACAAAAAAACTTGTAATCCCGGCCCACCTTAAATCCCTTCGCACCTCTCCATCAGCGTCTTTTGTTTTGTAAATGTGTCGATCAGCACAAGCAGCAAGCAGCCTACTATTCCATCCCCCACCCTTGATGGAGCTTAGATCGTGGGAAAAAAGTTCTCCCAGCTCAAGCCAAGGCTCCTTAACGGCGTGTGAGGTTCCTGGAGTTGTATAGGGTAAATAGTACAGTATATCGTTATTTGGAATACATGCATTTCATGTGTACTCCGTGTCTATAAAGATCTGGGTAAGTGTAGGATGAAAGGAAATGCAAGAAATGCTGAACACATACCTAAAGCAGAAACATTTTCCATGTTATACTAATAATGACGAGAAGTGTATAATGTGTGAAGACTTTAGTGACAGCTAAAAAAAGCTATTTACAATCTATTTATAATAAAGAAAAATGAAAAAGCCTTAGGTATACACAGGGTTACCATACGTCCTCTTTTACCCCGACAGGTCCTCTTTTTTTGCTAGTACAATTAGCATCCAGGTGGATTTTTAAAAACAGCAAAATTGTCTGGGTTTTCATTGAAAAATAATGAAATTCTGCAAGATGCAATAACATAGATGCTTCAAAATTTATTTTCGGTTTCAAGAATTCATGCCAGCTGCAATCTTTGGCAATCCTGCTAGAATTTGGTTCTGGCCATAAAAAGCGAATACAAACCAAACAGCAGCCAACATTAGCATGGCATGATCTAAAGATTTAGGAGTCCTTTAGGCACTGTAAACTTCTTTTGGCATGCCAGTGAGTTTAGGTTTCTATACAAATAACAAAACCGAAATGTGAAAAAAGTTAAAAAGAAGTATAACTGTTTTAGAAATGGCCGTTAACAAAGACAGACTGTCCTGTTTGTAGTGTAAGCACCTTTATTTCAGTTGCAAACAAAGGTACTCCAGATCTTGAAGTATACGTGGAAACAACAAAACTTCAAAAGGACGTTCGAAACGCAACCAGCTCATCGAAGATCACAAGCTTCATCGTGAATCCTGGATCAGGTGAGGACAGCATTTGTGCTCCTTAAGTGACTTTAGCATTTAATTGTGTAAAACATCACAGCAGCTATAATTCAACCGACTGTACAAGTGCTCTAGTAAACAACATTTTTCTGGACTTGTGCGGAAAATTCCAAGTGTACACAGGAAAATGGAAGCAACAGCGAAGTCAGTGATTTAGTTAAAACTGTGAGAGACAGAATGGCAGACATTCCGTTTTGTGATTTGGCTACTGATGTGCGCAATTACCTTTCAGTGAAAGTGTTTCCTCTACTGATTTGGTATTTTGATAGAGAAAATGGTGGAATATGACTGAACCTCTGGACATTCAAAGAAAACCAAATGAGACAGCACAAACTGTTTTCGTTGTTGTGTACACACCACTCACAAAGTTTGGCCTTGTAGAATAGAAAATTCCTTGTTCAGGTCATAATTACAAATTCAGGTGTAGAAATGGGAACTCCGCCAGGGCCTTGCTGCCCCCAGAGTATCAGGGTAATACGTGGCATCAGGAGGCAGTCGCCTCTATCCTTCCACTATCATGGCCTCCTGGCGAGAAAAGACACCAGCAACCAAATTGTCTCTCCATTATAAAGGCATCCTGACTGAGGTAAGGAACCATTGGCAAAAATGATATAAAATGCAAGATTTCCATAAGATGCCCACTGTTTAACTTCATACAATATGATAACCATGGGTATGCTTCTAACTGTAAAGAACGAAAGCAGGTGTTAGTTAAACTGTTAGTTCCACTTGAAATTAGAAAGTTTATTACCTGCATATGCCAAGGAAGTCATCGCCATCAGCCCTGAAAATAAACAAGAAAGCAGAACTTTATGCAGTTTTCAGTTCCTTCATGAATGTCAATGTTGATAAGCCACTTCGAATCAAACGTCCTAGAATAGATGCGGGTGAGGAGAGAGAGAATAAAAAGTAGAAGTCAAAGAGTTTCTTAAAGCTGTCAGCTCGATTCTGTAGAAGTACCCATTGCAGATTTCTTACTTGGCACTCATACTGGCCCATATTATTGGAAAATATCATGAAATCCAGGATCGCTATTTTTCCATTATGTTGTTAGCTAGCTATTCTTACAAGTGGAAAATGAAGTAGATATTTTCATGTTCACCGTTGTCCTTCTACAGCCCTTTGTTAATTGGTGACTCTGTTTAAGCCTAATAATGACTGAGTGTGTCTTGCTATGTCTTAACTCCATCCATGAGTGGTCTCTGCCTCACACCCTACACTGCCAGCATAGCATTTAATATCACATAAACCTAAAAACGAAATAAGTCAGTTCAGAGAATAGTAGAAAGAGCAAATGGATAGATTATACCATCACACTACTCATTAAAGAAGGCTTTGTTTAATGTGACTTTATTGCCATAACATTATCAGTAGCTAATCTGGTGGGATTTAACACAGCGTAACAAATACCAAATGTGCAGAATTTCATTTAATTTCAAAATTATAAAATCTCTGTGCAAACAGTGTAGAAATCATAGTCACAAATCTGATAAATGTATTCAGTAAAGTGCAAAAGGTGCCTTTTGTGCTTGCTAAGAAGGTGCCTAATGCATTTGACTAAACATTTTGACAAATTTCTTATACATATATATATTTTTACATATATTGTTAAGATCAGCCTGGACTCTTACCCAGATGGGACACCTTCTTAAGGGAAGGACCCGGGGAAGGAACTTGCATGGGGCAATAACTCCTCCAGACGACAGAGGGCAGCCCCCCAGGCTTTCTACAGTGCCACGGGGTTGGAGCATGGAAGCTCAACACTGCCACGGCCTGCGGTGCGAGGGGAATGGCTGAGCCATCTTTAGCAGGACTGCCACCACACCCGGAAGTGCTGCCAGAAGATAATCACCAGACACCTGGAAACACTTCATTCAGAGAGTCAGAGTCGTGTGGAAGGGGGGCAAAGCTTGCTGGGAGGAGAGGAGGGGGCAAAGACAAAGAGACAAACAGAGAGAAAAAAAGAAAGAAAGAAGAGTCACTGTGTGCTACGCCCTTCATATATTGGTGGTTGTGGTGGTGGGAAACACTTGTGAAGAGTTTTCTAGAGAATAAAAAGACTATTTGTGCTTTGCACTTTTGTCCTGTGTCTTCTTTTGGGTTTGGGGAGCTGAAGTGCCCCTTACTGTCCACTATATATATATAGTGATAAGACAGCCCCCGGGCACAGGCAGACAGATGCTGGATGTCCAAAAACACACACTGTTTATTTACAAAAGTGTCCTGCACACAACACAGTGCTCCAATCCACCCAAAGTCAGTCTCTTCTTTCCTTCACTCTCCATATTCTTTCCACCTTTACTCCTCTCCTCCCAAGCTTCGTCTTCCTCCTCCTGACTCCGGCTCCCGAGTGGAGAAAGGTGGCCTCTTTTATAAGCACCCGGATGTGTTCCCGGTGCTCCTTGACGGTCTTCTGCCGGAACTTGCTGCTGTGGTGGAAGTGCCGCATGAGCTCCCGAAAGCACTCCAGGTGTCCCTGGAATTCTTTCCGTCAGCACTTCCGCCACACTCGTCCAGGGCTCCACAATCTTGCGGGGGCCCCCCTGTGGTGACCACAAGCCCCAATAGGGTTGAGCTTCTATGCTCCATTCCCATGGCCCCCATACAAACCAGGGCCGGGGCCCTCTTGTGGCCCAGGGGAGGTACAATATATATATATATATATATATATATATATATATATATGTATATATATATATATAAATATATATATATGTGTATGTATAGTAATTCACTTTAAATATTTTAAATGAATTCCCTATGGCATTATACAATATATTCTACTTTAGCTTTATAAAACTCATTCCATGTGTGTTCACTTTGACTTCATCATTTCAAAACTGATTTTATATTCACAAATATGTCCCAATGTTTAGATTTTTAATCCAAGCATGTTCCAGATATTTTAAATATGACTTCACATACTGAAAATGTACATCATGCATCATATCTGACTTCAGAAGGAGCCCAGCAGATTTATTTTACAATAACAGATTCTAAAGACGCTGCAGAGTGAATTCTTTTCTGAGTTAAACGTGTCCAATATCTCATGTCACTGCGTTACTCCACCATCACCACTCTCTGAAGCTTTTTATTGCACTTATTTCTGTCGCTAATCTGCTTCTGTTCTTTTTACTGTTGACCATTTGCTCTGACATCCTGCATTACAGTTTTTTTTGCTATGACTGTTATTTCTTAATTTATTTTTATTTAAATGTTTAAAACCATCAACTGTACTTACAAACAATCCAGTAAGGTCGACTTGTCTGCATCTTATATACAACACAGCCCAGGAAATGTGCCTTCACAGAATCTTCCTCCTTTGCATGAAATGACCATCTTGTAGGCATCTCTTTGTGTTAAAACCCGCACTTCAGATGTGTCGCAATTTATACTTCCTGTGCTGTATTTTTATTCTTTAAGAAATTAGGAAGTAAGGTTTGCCTTTCAGCTCCAAGAAGCACTCATGACACTAAATGTCTCAGTATGGCCAGTACAGCAGTTATCTCAGAATCTCCAGAGAGTCAGAATGCTGGGTTTGAATCCCATGCCTTGCTGTTATCGATGTGGAGTTTGCATGTTGACCAGAAGACTGCGTGGGTTTTTCTTTTAAAGAACGATAGACACTTGGAATAAGCTACCAAGTAGTGTGGTAGACAGTAAGACGTTAGGGACTTTTCAAAACTCGACTTGATGTTTTCTTGGAGGAAACAAGTGGATAGGACTGGCGAGCTTTGTTGGACTGAATGGCCTGTTCTCGTCTAGAATGTTCTAATGTTTTACATCCCACAGACCTGAGTGTTTGGTTCAATGGAGATTCTTTACTGAAGTTTCTAGAGGTGAGAATTACAGGATGTACACATAAAACAAGGTTAATAAGGTACAGAATACGGGCATTTGTTCTTGTTAACTAATAAAATAAGGTGCCCAGTAGGCTGATGCCTTTCATGGACAGTTTTAATGGTAACATTCCTAAAAATTCTCTGCTGTGTCCAGACCGCCGCATTTGTGCTGATGTAATTTTTCAGCCATTGCTGATTTCAGGCCTGCGGCCTCTGGTAGGTTTCTAATCCACGGTGATGTCCTAGAAAGTAAAGGGAGAAGATGGAGTAAAGAGAAGCACAAAGCAAAATATACAATAGTGACAAGCACAGAGAAGCCTGTGTGTCTTATTTGTAAAGAAAATGTGGAGGTAGTTGTTTGTTAATATTTTTTATGCTGAATATGCAGTGCATCCGGAAAGTATTCACAGCGCATTACTTTTTCCACATTTTGTTATGTTACAGCCTTATTCCCAAATTGGATTAAATTCATTTTTTTCCTCAGAATTCTACACACAACACCCCATAATGACAACATGAAAAAAGTTTACTTGAGGTTTTTGCAAATGTATTAAAAATAAAAAAACTGAGAAATCACATGTACATACTGTAAGTATTCACAGCCTTTGCTCAATACAATTACAGCCTCAAGTCTTTTTGAATATGATGCCACAAGCTTGGCACACCTATCCTTGGCCAGTTTCGCCCATTCCTCTTTGCAGCACCTCTCAAGCTCCATCAGGTTGGATGGGAAGCATCGGTGCACAGCCATGTTAAGATCTCTCCAGAGATGTTCAATCGGATTCAAGTCTGGGCTCTGGCTGGGCCACTCAAGGACATTCACAGAGTTATCCTGAAGCCACTCCTTTGATATCTTGGCTCTGTGCTTAGGGTCGTTGTCCTGCTGAAAGATGAACCGTCGCCCCAGTCTGAGGTCAAGAGCGCTCTGGAGCAGGTTTTCATCCAGGATGTCTCTGTACATTGCTGCAGTCATCTTTCCCTTTATCCTGACTAGTCTCCCAGTTCCTGCCCCCCACAGCATGATGCTGCCACCACCATGCTTCACTGTAGGGATGGTATTGGCCTGGTGATGAGCGGTGCCTGGTTTCCTCCAAAAGTGACGCCTGGCATTCACACCAAAGAGTTCAATCTTTGTCTCATCAGACCAGAGAATTTTGTTTCTCATGGTCTGAGAGTCCTTCAGGTGCCTTTTGGCAAACTCCAGGCGGGCTGCCATGTGCCTTTTACTAAGGAGTGGCTTCCGACTGGCCACTCTACCATTCAGGCCTGATTGGTGGATTGCTGCAGAGATGGTTGTCCTTCTGTAAGGTTCTCCTCTCTCCACAGAGGACCTCTGGAGCTCTGACAGAGTGACCATCGGGTTCTTGGTCACCTCCCTGACTAAGGCCCTTCTCCTCCGATCGCTCAGTTTAGATGGCCGGCCAGCTCTAGGAAGTGTCCTGGTGGTTTCGAACTTCTTCCACTTACGGATGATGGAGGCCACTGTGCTCATTGGGACCTTCAAAGCAGCAAAAATTTTTCTGTAACCTTCCCTAGATTTGTGCCTCGAGACAATCCTGTCTCGGAGGTCTACATGAAATTCCTTTGACTTCATGCTTGGTTTGTGCTCTGACATGAACTGTCAACTGTGGGACCTTATATAGACAGGTGTGTGTCTTTCCAAATCAGGTCCAATCAACTGAATTTACCACAGGTGGACTCCAATGAAGCTGCAGAAACATCTCAAGGATGATCAGGGGAAACAGGATGCACCTGAGCTCAATTTTGAGCTTCGTGGCAATGGCTGTGAATACTTATGTATATGTGCTTTCTCAATTTTTTTATTTTTAATAAATTTGCAAAAACCTCAAGTAAACTTTTTTCACGTTGTCATTATGGGGTGTTGTGTGTAGAATTCTGAAGAAAAAAATTAATTTAATCCATTTTGGAATAAGGCTGTAACATAACGAAATGTGGAAAAAGTGATGTGCTGTGAATACTTTCCGGATGCACTGTATTGAGTGTTATTTTTGACCCTCAATAATTAACTATTCTGTAGGTTAAAGTAAAAAGTGACAACAGAACACCCTTGATTTTTGATTCTTTCATTTTCTCCAAGCCTATCATATTATATTGCGGGTGGAGGCAAATTACAGTGCCCTCCATGATGTTTGGGGCAAAGACATATTTCTCCTTGTTTGACATTCTAGTCCACAGTTTAAAATTACAAATCAGACAATTCCAACTTGTGATTAAACTACACACTGCAGACTTTCATTTATGGGTTTTTGAATACAGTTCAGTCACACCGTGTAGAAAGCTGAGTCTGTTTTGTCAGACAGGACTTGTCCACTCCATTGTCTATTTCTGTTGTCACCATCAGGTCACAGGTCGAAGGTTAATAAAAAGCCACCGGTTCGAATAGTCCTTCATCCCAACTGCTATTAACCTTGTAAATAATTTCAGTTGTAATAAACATCTGTTTAAATCATAAGATGAACAGTTAGAAATTGCATCAATCATCAATCAAAGCTAAATGTTGGTTTAATTTTTATGTCTATTATGCTCACTGTTGTATTTTATTTATCTATACCAGCGTTTCTCAACCTTTAAGTATTTGTGACCCGAGTTTTCATAACAGTTTTAATCGCGCCCCCCCTAATATTTTTTTGAAATGTAGATTTATATTTTATTACACCTACTTAACGTTTATTGACATTTATCTAACTCTATATTTATTGTTCTAGTATCAGAATGTAGTTTAAGTTAATTTGCTTTGGTTTCAACAGATGTTTTTTTTCATATTTTTGATTCTTGTTTTCTTTTTTTCACATCTTCGAGCCCCCCTTTTTGTTACTTCGTGCCCCCCTAGGGGGGCCCGCCCCACAGTTTGAGAACCACTGATCTATACTAAGTTTATGTTTGACACCTCTGGTCTTTCTGACATATTTTTAATGTTATGTCATGGTCTCACTGTAAAACTTAATGACAAACCAAATTTCCTTCTTGGGACAGTAAATTTCAATTAAATTGAAAAATAAAGACAACAAATACAAGTCAGAAAAAGCATGATATCTATCTATCTATCTATCTATCTATTGTGATGTATGGCCGGCTGTTCATCCCGGCCAATACCCCCACGCCGCCAGGTGGAGCCCTCCCTGCAGTATGGAGGTGCCCCGAAGACCAGCAGGGCATCATGGACATTGGAGTCTTTATGCACAGCCCTGCTGGATACCGTGGGGGCCGCTAGGAGACACTGCAGGGAGGAATGACGATTATTTGCCTTACTTGCCCTGCAAGTACGCCTGAGTCACATGGACAAGGGGAATGACATGCTTCCGGGGCGAAGAAAAGGACTTTTGATCTGACCCGAAAGTGATAGAAGATCACATGGACTGCGTATTGGAACACTTCCGGGTAAGGGATTATAAAAGGATTGTGGGAGCTCCCAGACGGCGAGCTGAGCTAGGTGGAAGGGTGGAAAAGCGTCTGGGAGTGGAGGATTGGTTTATTGATTGTGTATTGGTTAATTAATGAGTATTGTGGAGAGGAGGGTGCTTTGTGCACTGTGCAGTTTGAATAAAGTCTACTTTTGAACTTTTATCTGGTGTCTGGCGTCATGGACAAGGGTTCAAGGGAGCGATAGCGCCCCCAATCTGTCACACTATCTATCTATCTCACCTCTCTTTTACTTTGTTCTAATACATAGTGCCGTAAATCTGCACAATGGTAGCACTGCTGCCTAGCATTATGGGGAGCAGGGTTCACATCCTGGGTCCTCCCTGCGTGGAGTTTGCATGTTCTTCCCGTGTCTGCGTGGGTTTCCTCCTGGCATTCCAGTTTCCTCCCACAGTCCAAAGACATACAGGTTAGGTGAACTGGTAATATTAAATTGGCCTCAGCGTGTGTCTGTTTGCCCTATCCAGAGTTTGTTCCTGCCTTGTGCCCTATGCCAGCTGGAATTGGCTCCCGCAACCCCCATGACCTTGTTCTGGACTAACTGGGTCAAAAATTGACAAGAAGATATAAATCTTCACTTTTGTAAGCCCACCACTTGTGCTGCAGGCCTAATAATTTATTGTGATCTTCTTTAAATTCAAATTAACGGACGGCGTGTACTGCGCATGAAGCACATTACGATAGTGAAGCCGAAATTGGCTGAAGTTTGTAAAATTAACAGTACAATATTTCTCTTTTTCTGTCACAGTAGGACATACTCTTTGTCACCAGGCAGACATACAAGTTAGCTTGTACACATTCAAAGTGTTAAAGCAGCGACAAAAGACTAAATAAGATAAGAGTTTTAATGAAGCTTAAATGCAGAGGAAATATTGCAGTACAATTCAGTAGGATGCATTAACATTTTAAGATCAGAAAACATGACTTTTAATCATTTGTTTAAAAGTAAAGGGAAAGTGGGCAATTATTAAAGCAAATCTAATTGAGCACTTATATACTGTATATGGAGACAGTTGTGAGGTCCTTTTCTCCTTCTCGACCACTCAGGTCTGCTGATGAATGGCGTCTAGCGATACAACTTCTGCGTGACATCAAATTCCAGTCTGGACTCTTTTGATATGTAACTCCTGGCTGGTGGAATGAGCTGTCCACCTCCATTCAAACTTCAGAGTCCCTTGATGAATTTAAGAAGCGTCTGAAGACTCTCTGGTTTGGTGAATTTCTCTCTAACTGATGTTAGCTGTCAGGTTTTCGTAGCCCAGGAATCGTCACTTGTTTGTATTTTGTTCTGAGCTCTTCACTTGTGATAATCAATTTTGTCATCTTTTTGTGTAACATTTGCTCCCAAACAGTCCCCCACATTTTCTCGATTACGTTGACCTCTTTTGTGAGTCGCTTTGGATGAAAGCATATGCAAAGCAAATAAATGTAAATGTAAATGCAAAGAGAGCGGACTTGAAGCCTGAAGCCTCGAATTCACTTCTGTTCTTTCAATTTAAACAAGATTTGCAGTCGTCATTTAGGTCTCCTGAAATTAAAAGATAACCATTAATATATTTTACAAGATAACAGTTTATTCTTGATATTCTTACCATTCAAAATGATCCTGATTAGTCAATTTAGATTAGATAAAAACAGTTCTAAGCTTGCAGAACTTTAAACTGAATTTCAAAGTAATGGTTAAATATTTTAACAATTTGGCAGAATTTTTTGTTAAGAAACATATTTGGAAGTGGAACTCTGGATTGATAAGAGGAGCTGGAGAAACAGAGTGCAGTTTACTTCTGTTGCTGTTGCTCTGACTGTCCTTACCCTTACAGTGTGATGGTTATTATGATTAGGAGAGCTGAGCAGATTTTGTAGTCTGAATTCTGTTGTTCTCTAACATTCTTAGGACTACTTGAGTGACAGCCTTCTAGCTTCTTTGGCACCATTTGTCTGGTTTAGCCATGTTGAGCTGGCCAATCTTTTTACTTGTTGCTTGTGTATGTCTTGTTTTTAGTGTACTAACTTTGACTTGACACTGACAAACTCATTCTGTTGTCTTCACCTTTTCCTCCATCCCTCAACTGCCTTCATATTTCTTTCCTGTCTGCCTGTAACAATTCTCAGCTCATTCTGTGTTGTTTTATGTTTTATTAACTGAGTTGGCTGTGAAATGTCCTGAGACAACCGGCTTTGGTTATAGTGGTGTCAGTTAATCGGGTGCACCAGGAGTTCTATGTAACTGAGTAATTTTATGTATGCAATATATGCAGTTATGCATGAGAATTGGAGGACCTTCTCGCAGGCTCAGTCAAGGTTTGTAGTAACCCCCTGAGAGAAGGTGCTGATGCTAACGCTGTCATCTGCTTGTTTCTCCACAGTTTCCAGATGTGAAGGCACTTAACCCAGCCCCTTCCAACTATCATAAAACCCTGGCTGCCCTGCCACATATACTTCAGAAAAGGTCGTCCACCTGAAGCTCAGCATGTTCAGGTCCAGACAGTACTTGGATGGGAGACCATCTTGGACAATCTTGGGTTACTGCTGGAAGAGGTGTTGGTGGATCCCAAAGCCACAGTGCAGTGACAGGGACCACTGTACTGTAAAAATGGTGCCATCCTTCAGATGAGACATAAAATGAGGTCCTGACTATCTATGGTCATAAAATATCCCTGAGCAACCTTTGTAAACAGCAGGGTGTATCCCAATGTCCAGGCTAAATTGCCCAACACGGCCAAGTCATTGTGGCCCCTTAATCATCCCCTGCCTCTAATTGGCTATGTCTCTCTGACCACTTCACTACCTAATAGCTGATGTGTGGTTAGTGTACTGGTGCAAAAGTGGCTGCCATTGCATCATCTAAGTGGATGCAGCACATTAGTGGTGTTTGAATTGCCTCCTCACTCACTATGAAAAGTGCTTTGAGTAGTAAGAAAAGCTCTATTTATATGTAAAGAAAAAATATTATTATTACTGGCTACAGCAACCCAGTGGACAGAGCTCTGCTAGAAGGGACAGCAACCCTGCTACTCTTTCTTTCCTTAAAGCGGGATGCACACCAAAAAACGTTATTTGTTATTTGTTTCGTTTTGTTTTTTCATTGGGGATGACCTGGTTGGCACCCCAAAATTTAGTTGCTGTTTTGAAATCTGTCATTCCCACACCCTGCCACTATATATATATAACACACACATAAAATTTCAAAAAGTTTGTCCAGTCTGTGCTGCACAGGTGAGTGACCACTGCACCCCGCTGGCCCTCCTATTGTCACGTGCTTACCTTGATCAGTGTCACAGCATTGCTGAACTTTGTGTACTGGTCGGGTTCTTCTCTGAAAGCGTAACACCAGTACTTTCCAAAATCAGACTGAGCCACAGACTGGACAGTGTAGGTGTCTTCAGTGATGCTCTTAAGCTCATTCCACACGCCTTCCTGGCTCCAGTGGTACCAACGATATGTCCAGCCAGATAAGTCACCCTCACTGCTGCACTCCAGAATCACTTTGTCACCAATGCTAAGTGGCACCTTCGGATTCTTTATCTTCAGTGTCACTTTTTGTTTTGCTGTAGAGAAGGAGACATCAGCGTTACACTCAGATACCAAAGTGAAGTTTCTGGCTAACATTCAAATCCCTGCATTTTCTTTTCGTTTACCATGTCATAATTTGACTTTATTTTGACCTTTTTATAGTCAATTCTTGGTCTCAAAAAATATTAAGCTGTACTTTAATGTGTTTCTCACATCAAGAACATAAGAAATTTGACAAACCAGTCCATCAGGCTAAGCTGACTAAGCAGTCCCAATATTATATTCAGATAGTTCTTAAAGGTAGATGAGGTTTGTGCTTCAACTACATGCCTTGGTAGTTTGTTCCACGAAGCTGGAGAAAGAATTCATGTGGTTGGAGGAAGAGTCAGCATGGAGATTGATTTTTAACAAAGCAGTAGTTTTGGTTCAAAAGAGGTGACACACCAGCAGTGAAATCAGTTTGAGTAGTAGTGGTGGGTAAGGGAGGTAATGACGCTAATTACATTTATCAGTAATACATTTGTCATCTGTGTGTAAAGTATATACTAATACATTATGTCGATATCTAGCGAAACCTTCAAAATTTTCAGTTATACAATGATGTAGATTTTAGGCCATAGTACCCACTTCTACCTCACATGTTACATAGTGTGGCTCAAAATCAAGCATCACACAAAGTTATGGCTTTAGCTGCCCATTGTGGTGCATGCAGACTTTGTAGCCTTGTTGGTTATTGTTGTTGTCAGACACTCTGAGAGCTTCTAAGCACCACAATATCTGTGTATTATGTAAGACTGCAAAAACAAAAACATTTATCCAATCAGGCCAGTGACAAAAGAAGTACTACAGGCAGCCAAGGAGCTAACAGGAGCATAACCCTGCCATGGTTCCTTTGTATGATACAAGTCTACTTTTATCTTCAAAAAGGAGGACCACCAACAGATCGGTCTGCCACTGACAAACCAGCCACTCAACCCAAGTTGGACTCATTCTCAGAAGTGACAACACTAGGAAAGGCATAACTGTTATGAACAATTTAAATGGCCATTTCTACAAAATGTTGTCACACACAGGCACCTGGGGACCACATTTTATGCTCTGAGAAGGTAAGCAATACCACTTAGTAATAATAGGGGTTACTGGTGCTAACCTTTTCTTTTTCTCTCCACCACAGTTCTCAGGAAGACCTCCCAGGACATCACCAAGCCCCATTCAAAATGCCCAGAGTAATCTCCGTCCCTTCCGCCCAGGATGCCATAAAAATGGCTGATTCCCAGAAGGAGGCATTCATTTTTGACCAGGATCTCAATGGCACTAGTGCCATACCTGTGGGCTAATTTAAATCAATAAAATCATGAATGCTATCCCTTTTATCTTTGTTTTGTTTATCTTATATTAGTCCAGGTTGCCCATTTGGCACCCCAATAGTTCATTGAAATTGTTGGCCTTTCCACCCAGTCACAGTGTGCAGACATTTCCAGAAGTGTATAAGTGAGTTAGTTTTAGTAGAAATGGGTTAAAAATTGGAAAAATAAGAGAGCAGTAAACAGCATTGTACAGCAAGTCAAAAGCATACATGGCGAGTGGTGCCCATGATGCTGTGGCAAAGTTTTTAATAAACTTTGTAGGATTATAATAATTCATTTATATAGGGAAGCCGTCAGCATTTGAAAGTTGTTTTGGGCATTGTTTGTGATGTTTATAAAACAGGATATTCCTTTTTGAGGGCACAAAGAAACTGAAAAGTCACATAAAAAAGAAAAAAGAAATTGTTATAGAAATGTTCAAAGGTATTACAGAATATGACCTGTAAATTTAAAATAAACTCAAAGAGCTTCCTAAAAATGCTAATCTTATGAGCTCAGAGATACAGAATGAGCTACTGGAGTCTGCAGCTTCAATAATGTTAGGAAAAATAAAAGCTGAATGGCACGAAGAACCTTCAACGTTTTAGGCTTCCTTGGCTGACGAGTGTAACGAGAAGTTGAAACACAAACTTGTTTGGGTGAGCAATGGCTACTGTCATGTAGGAGCAATCAAAGAAAAGGCAATTGGATTTCTGCAAAGTGCAGATATGACTCGTAACACAATATTAGAATTAAGGCAAAAGGTCTCGGAGCTACTGAAACAGAGTCCCTGTTTGTGTGTCGGACCCGGCTTTGATTGTGCAGCAGTCATGTCTACAAACTGGGGAGAGAACATAAATATAATTTCACTGCAGTTCCCACCATCTAAATCTGACTTTCTGCGCTGCGACTATGGTACCACAACACATATGCACTCTTAGAAAACTCTTAACTCCTTAGATAATTTCATGATGGGGTCTCAGAGACATTCAGGGAATGCAGACGGAGATGCGCTTGGTAGACGTGTGGAGTTTAAAATCAGGATCTGTGAATAAAATATTCATAGATGGCCAAACAAAACTAGCAGCAGATTTTCTATTACAATGGGATGAGACTGAAAAAAAGTTTTTCTTTGGTCTTGTAAAATTTGAAACATTTTTTGAAACTCAGTGAAGTTTGCTTTGCATCTAAAATGGTTCCCGAGTGCCACCCTGCTTTGACGTGACTAAAATCTCAGTATTGGCTTTGCTGAATTCAGACATAATTTAGATGGGGACTTTAATAAAACCGGGTGGCACAATGGCACAGTGGGTGACGCTGCCACCTCGCAGTTAGGAGACCCGGGTTCACTTCCTGGGTCCTCCCTGCATGGAGGTTGCATGTTCTCCCCGTATCTGCATGGGTTTCCTCCGGGTACTCCGGTTTCCTCCCACAGTCCAAAAACATGCAGGTTAGGTGCATTGGCGGTTCTAAATTGTGCTTGGTGTGTGGGTGTGTGTGTGTGTGCCCTGAGGTGGGCTGGCGCCCTGCCCGGGGTTTGTTTCCTGCCTTGTGCCTTGTGTTGGCTGGGATTGGCTCCAGCAGACCCCTGTAGTTAGGATATAGCGGGTTGGATAATGGATGGATAGTTGGATGGACTTTAATAAAGCGGTGAAAGATATCTGGGGTGTTAAAGGATAAATGCAATCTTTCTCACTTTTTAGTGTCACCGTCTAACAAACAGAAAGTTGTCAGTAAAACCAATAGATTGTTAGTTAACTGGGGAAGTCTGCTAGTATGCAAAGCATCACAGATCTTACATAAAGAAGAAATAATGTTCTGGGCAGATTACAGCAGGTCTTTAGAGGACGTGTATGGGGTCTTAAATGCTGCAATTGCCAGTCGTCCAGGATCCATGACTTTGGGAATAAAAGAGTTGCTAGAATTCCCATGCCAGCGATACACAATACATATCCAAGACACAGAATTCTCTGTGATTTCTGAGTTGGAAGCCCTTGACAACTGCTCTGAAGATATGTTTCAGTGTTAGAAGATTTTTGTCAGCTGTTCAAAATATGAAGACATGTTTGCAGTATTTAATGTCATCAAATTATCTGAAGAACTTGTGTATTGTATCATTTGAATTACTGGCTATGTCTCTTGACATTGATGAGATTACTGCCCTGTTTGGTTCAAAGATTGGTAGGCCTGCAGCTGGTCTAGAAAATCAACAATATCACTGTGTAAGCACCTTCTGTATGTGTGTGTGTGTGTCTTCCATGGCATAGGAGTGTATAACTGCCTAATGCATGTGAGTTGCAGTATATATATATGATATTCCACTAATTGTTTTGTGTCGTTGTGCTTTATGAGGACTTGACTATACATTTTTGGAGTGGTGTCCCCATATTGGCAGGATGGTAATTTAGAGACCAGGCCAACCACTTTTGTAGAGTTGGGAGCCTCACACCTTCACAAATTTCTGGCTGTGTTAGCAAGCCAAGTGTAATAATAAAGGTGTCAATATGGACTGATACAGGGCACGGTAGATCAGGATTTCAGTGCAAAAATTTCAGCTTGTGGTCCTAAAGAGGGGATTCTGTTTGGTCAAAGGAGACATTTGATGAGATTTACTAACAGAAATGAGCAACAGACACAACACAACAAAGGCCTGCACACCCAGTCTCCATCAAAGTGTGATTCCCAGTCCCAGCAAAGCACAAAGTGCAGAAGACTGAACTGATAAGACGCTCATCAAGTCTAAAATGCCAGCTGAAAAGACACAACAGGCTGGAGAAAAAATATAGTGAGAAATGTGAAATGTCAGAGTTTGGAATATTCCCCCAAATGTCTGTTCGGTAAGCTGCATTCCACAAACCGTTTTTAAATAATTTTCTTAAAGTGGAAAGCATTTTAGCACTGAGAATAACTCAGATTTGTAGCCCCATATGAATTTTCCTCACAGTGCATTTGTTCAGCTGCTGAACTTCACTTGTGTCCATCGCCTTTGTGTCTGCTGACGTGACATTACAACTCAGTACTGACTGGGCATCCATCACCGGTGAAAATTCAGAGTCTCAGATGTGGGTAAAACAACTGAAACTGAATGCAGTCATTCTGGTTTATGGAAAAAGGTCAACTTTTTAAACTAACAAAAAAATAAATCAGAGATGCTCAAGATGACATCACAATTACAGCTCCCTAGCTGACCAAACTGAAATGCAACTTTAAGACTGAACAACATTAAAACAAATTGGAGCTTCATAGATCATTTACAAAAGGTGTCCAACTGAGCTCCTCATTTTTATGATATTTAAAACACACAGTGTTTGAAGGGTGGGACTTTAAACTTGAGGTAATATGTTTTAGACATTTCCTCAAATGTTGATCGAGTCAGCTGTATGCTACATTTGAAATAATCGTCTTGAAGTGGAGAGCAGTGAGAATAACTCAGATTTGTAGCCCCACTTGATTTTTCCCCACAGTGAATTTAATCAGCTACTGAGCTGCACTTGTGTCCATCACCCCTGTTCACAAGCCCTCCTTTGTTGTGTGTTTCTGTTAGCTGGAATAAGATATCAAAGTGTAAATGAATTAGTTAAAAGAAGTCATTGAACCTTAAATGAGTTAAAGTTCTCTTCTGTGAATTCTCCTGCTTGAGCTTTGCTGGACAGTTAGTGACCACTGCACACTGCTGACCCTCCAGTACTCACACACTCACCTTGAACAGTCATAAGTAAAACATCACTGAGATATGAGACTGGTGAAGAGCCGTAACACCAGTACACTCCGCTATCAGACTGAGTCACTTTCTGGACTGTCACAGTGTTTCCAGAGACGCGGCGAAGATCAGTCCACCGAATTTCTTTTTCCCATTTGTATTTAGTGCTAGTTAAGCCCCCATCAATGTTGCATTCCAGAGTGACGTTGTCTCCGATGTACACAGGTTTCCTCTCATTCCTCATTTTCACTGTTGCCTTTAATCCATCTGTATGGAAAAAGAGATGAGATTTATATGACTTCTTTTTTTTTCAGCTGCTCCCGTTAGGGGTCACCAGAGCGGATCATCTTCTTCCATATCTTTCTGTCCTCTGCATCTTGTTCTGTTACACCCATCACCTACGTGTTCTGTCTCACCACATCCATAAACCTCCTCTTAGGCCTTCCTCTTTTCATCTTTCCTGGCAGCTCTATCCTTAGAACCCTTTTCTCAATATACTCAGCATTTCTCCTCTGCACATGTCCAAACCAAAGCAATCTCACCTCTCTGACTTTTTCTCCCAACCGTCCAACCTGAGATGACACTCTAATGCCCTAATGTCTAATCCTGTCCATCCTCGTCATACCCAATGCAAATCTTAGAATCTTTAACTCTGTCACCTCCAGCTCTGTCTCCTGCTTTCTGGTCAGTGCCACCATCTCCAGTCCATATAACATAGCTGGTATCTCTACCGTCCTGTAGACCTTTCCTTTTCACTCTTGCTGATACCGTCTGTCACAAATCACTCCTGACACTCTTCTCCACCCATTCCACCCTGCCTGCACTCTCTTTTTCACCTCTCTTCCACAATCCCCGTTACTCTTTACTGTTGATCCCAAGTATTTAAACTCATCCACCTTCGCCAACTCTACTCCTTGCATCCTCACCATTCCACTGACCCCCCTCATGTATTCTGTCTTGTTCCTACTGACCTTCATTCCTCTCCTTTCCAGAGCATATCTCCACCTCTCCAGGGTCTCCTCAACCTGCTCCCTACTATCGCTGCAGATCATAATGTCATCAGCAAACATCAGAGTCCACGGGGACTCCTGTCTAATCTCATCTGTCAACCTGTCCATCACCAGTGCAAATAAGAAAGGGGCTCAGAGCCAATCCCTGATATAATCCCACCTCCCTCACTCCTACCGCAGACCTCACCACGGTCACACTCCCCTCATACATATCCTGTACAAATCTTACATGCTTCTTTACCACTCCTGACTTCCTCATACAATACCACAACTCCTCTCAGTCACCCTGTCGTATGCTTTCTCCAGGTCCACAAAAACGCAATGCTTCTGGCCTTCTCTAAACTTCTCCATCAACACCCTCAGAGCAAACATCACATCTGTGGTGCTCTTTCTTGGCATGAAACCATCCTGCTGCTCACTAATCATCACCTCACTTCTTATTCGAGCTTCCACTACTCTTTCCCATAACTTCATGCTCTGGCTCATCAATTTTATCCCCATGTTGTTACTATATATATATATATATATATACGAGTATGTACATCCATCCATCCATTATCCAACCCGCTATATCCTAACAACAGGGTCATGGGGGTCTGCTGGAACCAATCCCAGCTAACACAGGGCGCAAGGCAGGAAACAAACCCCGGGCAGGGCACCAGCCTCCCGCAATATATCTTTACTTATTTATTTAACAACAGAAAAAAATCAGCCAACCACACCTGCTGCTTTAAACCTTATAAGTGAACTGAGTTTCTGTTTTTGAATTCTCATCCCTCCTGTTATGTTCTCATGCCGAATGTGTCTCAGGGTGAGGTGAGTTTGCTTGTGTAATGGGGATTTATTTAGCTTGTTTAATTTCCCCAAATTCCCTCATTCATTTAATAATATTGAATATAGTTTAGGATAAAATTGTTTTAAATTATTTTTATTCTGTTTTTTTATATACAGTATATATTTTATTGACCTTTGCTCCTGTGTCATGAGTTGAAGGCTTTACTTGTTCCTCCCCAGTCGCACTTAAGCTGGCTAGAGAGAGTGGAGTTATATATGATTGGAGGCTGTGGTTGGTTATTTTTTTTGTGTCATCCTATTCAGTAATCTTGATGAATAAAACCTGAGTAATATCCTGACTTTCGTGTGGCCTTTTGGGTTCCCAGTTCACAATGCAGTTCAGTGACCGTGTCTCAGACGCAGTGGCAGATCAATGACCAGCTAAAACCTCAGTAGAATTAAATAAGGTGGCCAGCCTATAAAGTTTTTCTATTTTTAAAAACATTATTCATTTATTCAGGCAGAGCAGAACTGAACAGGCCCTAAAGCACAATGGCAGTGAGCCTGCTGATCACACACCATGCTGGTAAAAGAAGAAGAATCAAAGAAACAAACCAAAAGATGCCTTTATGGGAAACTTTTTATGAGAAGAGAGACAAAAAAAAGTTCATTATGTGGTGAGACTGTTGTCTTTTCATTTGTTCCTCCAAGTTCACAAACAGACTGACAGTAGGAATGAATGGGACTCCTGAGGTGGGCTTACTAAGTTTTAGTTTATTTCCTTAGTTTATTTAGTTTATTTCTTATATCGAAGAATTTACACTTCAGTGTAAAAGTCCCCTCCTCTAAAGTTTATAAGTCCCCACAAGGAGAGAGAGACCCTCTGTTCCTCCTAGTCTGTCCTGCACAGTAAGTGACCTCTGCACATCACTAAACTCCCAGTTGTCACAAACTCACCTGGAACTTTCACTGTCACAGCATTGCTGACCTCTGAGTAATCAGGTGGATCATCTCTGACAGCCCAACACCAGTACTCTCCACTGTCAGAGGAGCTCACAGACTTTATCGTGTACGTGTCTCCGGTGATGCCAGTAATCTCCTTCCACGTGTTTGCCCAGGATATGAACCAGCGATATCTCCAGCCAGGTAAGGCCCCCTCAATTCTGCACTCCAGAGTCAATTTGCCTTCTTCGTAAGTCAATTCCTTCTGAGTTGTCAGCTTTAGGGTGACATTTAGTTTTTCTGTAAGGAAGAAAAACAATCAAATGTACACAGTGACTCAGACACCAGGGACCTACTTAAACTGCTGCTTTAATGTCCACAAATCAGTGAGTCTGCAGCTAAAATGAAAATCCATGTTTTATTATTGAATTTTTTCAGTGCATAATAATAATAATAGTTCTTTATATTTATATAGCGTTTTTTTCACTATTCAAAGCACTTTACATAGTGTGTGGGGAGCCACTTCAACCACCACTAATGTGTAGCCTCCTGGAACGATTCGACAGCAGCCCTTTTTTGCACCATTATGCTCAACTCACAGCTGTTAGGTGGTGAAGTGGTGAGAGATAGTTAGCCAATTAGAGACAAGTGATGTATAAGGGGCCAGAATGATAAGGCCATGTACGGTAATTTAGCCTGGTCATTGAGGTACATCCTACTCTTTATCTTTTATAATCACAGGGAGTTAGGGCCTCAGTTTTATATCTCACCTGAAGGACTGCATCATTTTTACAGCACAGTGTCCCCATCATTGCACTGTGGGCATTGAGATCCACATTCAGACCACAAGGTAAGCTGCTGGCCTCGCCAACAAATTTTCCAGCAGCAACCTAAGCTTTTCCTAGATGGTCTCCCATCCAAGTACTGACCACCACTGACCACCCTTATTTTCAGGTGGATGACCTCTTCTGAAGCGCAGGTGGCATGGCTGCTTCTCAACAATATGAAGACAGCAGGCCTGTGTTTAAAAAGTGAGTGTTACTGTTATTCAGTGTCCATTCAAAGAATTCCCATTTTAAAGAGTTAAATGTCGTCAGATCTGACATGACAGGACAGCCGGGTGCAGATGTTGCTCCTCTAATAATATCAGTGTTGGACAGTTTGTGACCACTGCTCATGTCCTATCATCCTCTTGGAGTTCCACCATCAGTGTTACTGAGTTACTGAGGTTGAAAAACACAAGGGACCCCTCTGTGTGTGTCAAACCAGTGCACAACCTGATTGTCATGTTTCAGACGGGGTTCCTCCTTAGCTTTGGTTCAAAGTCTTGTTTTATGTCTTTTTTGTTCATTTTTGTGCCATTTATTTATATTAATATTACTTTTGTTGATTACGTGCATTGTTCTTTATTTTTGATCTTGTCTTTAAGCTACCTGTGCTATGTCCCATTGCGTTTTGTGGGTGGTCCCCCAAGGGCAGCATGGTGGCGCAGTGCCTCGCAGTTAGGAAACCCAGGTTCGCTTCCCGGGTCCTCCCTGCATGATGTTTGCATGTTCTCCCCGTGTCTGTGTGGGTTTCCTCCGGGCGCTCTGGTTTCCTCCCACAGTCCAAAGACATGCAGGCTAGGTGGATTGGTGATTCTAAATTGGCCCTAGTGTGTGCTTGGTGTGTTTGTGTGTGTCCTGCGGTAGGTTGGCACCCTGCCTGGGATTGGTTCCTGCCTTGTTGGCTGGGATTGGCTCCAGTAGACCCCCATGAGCCTGTGTTTGGATTCAGCTAGTTAGAACATGGATGGATGGATGGGTGGTCCCCCAAGAGGAGAGGCTGCCTGCCAATCATTGATAGGAACTGCCCTCCACCCTTTAAATCACTGGTAGGGCCTCCCATAGTGCGAGAGTTTGATCAGTTCTTGGGTTTCTCTGTGCTTTATGCCTTTTTGATTTCTCTGGAGTTTTGACCTTTGTGTTTTGAACTTTGACTTCGCCTTATGATTTCTATATTAGGACTGTGTTTGCCTTGGATTTCCTTCTGTTTTCAGGCAACTCCATTTTTCTGTTGTGCTCTTTGGAGTTCCACAGTATCACAGAACATCTTTTATGGAGAATAAAACCTTTTTTATTTTTATGAAGTGTCTGTGTTTACCTATTCATCTTACCAGGGTTTGGTGGTAGATCCCCCTCTAGTGGGCATTATTGGAAATGGTTTTGCAACTTTTGGAGACTTACATGCCTTGGGAGTTCTAGTTCTTAACATTGATGAGACTGATTCTCTAGGCTGGTGGTAAGACTCTTAATGTCACATCGACTGGACTGTGTGTCACTTCTGATGGCTGCTAGAAATTAATTATGCTTTTTTCGCCTCATACCCTGACACAGGAGTAGGCACTATGGTGTAGGGGTTAGCTCAGCTCTGTTCTGCCTATGCTAGGAAAAACGTATATTGTGAAAAATAAATAGGAGACTAGTAGATGAGAGAAAATCATTGTCAAATGAGTAGCAGAGGTCTGATCCAAGACATAGAGAATTAGGAAATCAAAACCCAAAATGCCCCCCAAACTCATAATCAAAATGAAATGTGACTGGATACCATAAACTGATTTTCAAGGGCTAAATGCACTGCAATGATTGTTTTTAGAGTCCACAAACTTGGACTCTGGCATTAGCACCAATGGCCACAAATTGGAAGGAAGTCTCCAAAATTCTGAACAGATAATGCAATCACATAAAAAAAATGAACCACGAAATGGAACAAAAAAAATATATATATTTTGGGGGCATTTGGTGGAGGTTACACTGGAACAACCAGCTGGGAGGAGAGCCCATTGAAGGCCTACGGAATACTGGGAGGATTAAATCTTGATGATGGCTTGGAAATGTGTTGGGATTCCAGAGTATGGGTTTTAAAGTGTGGCCGGGTAAAGAGACGTTTGGGCCTCACTGCTAACACAGCTGCCTGACAAATTGTTCTTGGAATTAAGTGTTTAAAAATAAATGAATGAACGAACGTGTGGTCCAAAGTGCAAAATTATAACATTGTGCTTAACTTCTCCAGTGTTCTGGGTTCAAATCTCAGCCTAGGCTTTGATCTCTGTGGAGTCTGCATGTTCTTCTAATGTCTGTGTGTATTTTTCTCAATGCCCTCCAGTTTCCAAGCACATCCTAACACTGCACAGCTGATTTGACTGGAGTCTTTGAATTGTCCCAATCATTGTTTGTGTGTAAAAGTTACACACTTACCTTGAAAATTTAGCGTGACAGCATTGCTGGGCTCAGAGAAAAAAGGAAGCACATCTCTGTCACCAATACACCAGTACACTCCAGTATCAGACTGAGTCACGGACTGGATAGTGTAAGTGTCTCCAGTGGTGCCTTTGAGTAAATCACTCCCTCCTGCCCAGTTCAGTTTGTACCACTTGTATGTCCAGTCAGTAAAGCTGCCCTCAATGCTGCATTTCAGAGTCAGTGTGTCTCCGACGTGCACAGGTCTCTTCATTTTCAGTGTCGTCTTTAGCTTTTCTGTATGGAAAAAGAAATGCAATTTACAACAGAGAAGAAACAGACCATCAGAGCCCCTGCTTTAAAACTACAGTGGCTTCTCTTTAAAATTTCCTTCCTTTAATATTTTCATTTTTCATAGTTTCGAATGGTAAGTGGAGTTTGTTCTAAGACTTTTCAGTAGAAGGAAATCAGCAGGCCCGCATGGAAGAATTCAAAGCCATCTTCCCAAAATACCAACATCATACTGGACTTGCCTTGTGCTGCCATCATGACAAAAAGTTCAGGCCATCCTCTTGTCTCTCCATATCATCACTCGTTCATTTGTATGCCGTTTTTAATTTATGCTTCAGATGATTTTAATTTCTGTTTGTAAGAAATGACAAGGAATATTATAGTCCAGGTGGCCCTGGATGTCTGGAATAGTCCTGTGGCAGTGGCTCAGTAGATCATCTCACCAGTTATTTGGATTTGGGAGTTCAGATATCAGTGTGAAATAATTAAAGTCATCCAAAATAATATCAGGAATATGGGTGTTTATTTCTAAAAAGAAATGTCTGATCTGATAAAATCTGCATTGCAATCACAGAAGTTTCTTGACAATTAAAATAAACTGCAAGGAGAATAATGGATGCAAATGTTCTTCTCAGATAAAGTGTTTATCAGAAATTCTTGATAATCTCAGGAGGTTCTTCTCTACATTGTGACTCTGGTGCACCAAAAATTGTTCATATGAAGGCACACTCTGCAACGTTCATGATATCATTAAGCTCTGAAGAGACTAAATCCAGAAAGACTGGCAGCTTCATCAAGGATGAAGAAATTGTGGCTAGTGCTGAAGTGAGAGGGCAATCATCTTGCGACTAACTGAAGCAGATCCATTTTATTGTGCAGAGATTGGACATATGAAAGAATCAAACCCTATAAAAGTGGCCAAAGACCATGTTTTCTAAAATGGACAAAAGTCCCGACTCTTTCTTTGATCCGTGTTTCCGGTTCTCAGTTCAAGCCTCCTTCCTCCTGTTTCCACTTCCCCTGATGTTGTGCTGCAAGCCTACTATGTGGACCACTGTCCAAGTGTCCTGCTGCAGTGGGACCAGATGTATGAGAAAGTATTCCGTTGGTGAAGACAGAGAACCAGCGAAAATCAGCACAGGTACTGTATAAATGATGCTAAAACAAAGGAAGCTGAACAAAGACAGTCACAACTACTGTCCTCTCTTCAAGTCCATCTTCTCACAAATGGAAGATGGAATTGTGTATTTGAAGTTTCATATACTTCATAGATCAGCTTTCTCATGTTTAAATCTTTACTCACTATCAGACTTTACAGATTAAGTAATAAGAATAAAAACACAGTAGATCAGCATGTCTCCTCCGCAAAAACTGTCACATCAATATTTGTTTATCATCTTTGTAAGATTTGATGAACGACTTCTGCCTTAGGTAAGAGGAGACCAGGAGAAAGACACTAAAGCATAACGTGACTGTCACACTTTGAAAACAAACATCACACACACTAAGTGTGCTGCCTTCAAAGGTAACGTTTTATCAAAAAAGAAGACTTAA
>JANRMT010062797.1:2578006-2591317 GCA_026402145.1 Polypterus bichir lapradei | reverse complement strand
CCTCACACCCCTACACTGCCAGGATAGCATTTAATATCAAATAAACCTAAAAACGAAATAAGTCAGTTCAGAAAATAGTACAGAGACTAAATGGATGGATTACACCCTCATGCTGCTCTTTAAAGAAGGCTTTGTTTAATGTGAATTTATTGCCGTAATATTATCAATTCCACAGAATGTCATCTGTTGAAACTCATAATTGTAAAATTTCAGTACAAACATTTCAGATATCGTAATCACAAATTAACTTATTATAAATTAACTAAATTTATTAAGTATAATGCAAAAGCTGCCTTTTGAATCAACATTTTGACAAATTCTTTATTTTTCTCTATCTATCTATATTTAAAATTTGGTCCATATTTATAAGTATTACATTATGCAGTGTATTCAACTTTAGCGTTATAAAACTCATTCCATGTGTGCTCACTTTGACTTTAACATTTCAAAACTGATTTTATGTTCACAGATATTTCCCAACATACAGATTTTTAACCCAAGCACGTTCCAAATATTTCAAATGTGATTTTACATACTGAAAATGTATTTAATCTATCATATCTGATTTGACAATTAGCCCAGCACACTTATTTGACAATAACAAATTCTTGTCAGACGTTGCCGAGAGTTAAATCTTTTCTGAGTTAAACATGTCCAATATCTCATGTCACTGCGTTACTCCATTATCAGCAGGGTGTCACATTTATACGCACATTTCTAATGTCCTGCAGCATCAACACCACTCTCTAAAGCTTTTTACTGCGCTTATTTATTTCTGTTGGTAATTTTTTCACTGCTGACCATTTGCTCTGATATCTTGCACACCTTTATTGCTTTTTTGCAATAAATTTTAAATTAAATTCTAACACATTTTTAATAAAGCAATTTTCATTTTATTTAAAAATTAAATTATTTATTTTTAAAAAATTACAATTATTTATTAAAAAATATATATTTTTTTATTTTTAATACATTTTTAATAAAGCGTTTTTTATTGCTTTTTTGCACACCTGCACACCTTTATTACTTTTTTGCAATGGCTATTATTTCTTTATTTTTTTCACAGATAATTTGTTAATTTTCAACATTTTCCACAGATTAGATTTTTATTTTAAATGTTTAAAACCATCAACTGTACTTACAAACAATCCAGTAGAGCTGACTTGACTGCATCTTTGCAACACAGCACAACAAATGTGCCACAGCCGAATCTTCCTCCTTTGCATAAAATGACCACCTTGTTTGTTGCTCTTTGTGTTAAAGCCCACACTTCAGATGTGTCACAATTTGTAGATTGTGCTGTGTATTTATTCTTTAAAATATTAGGAAGTGTGGTTTGCTTCTCAGTTCCAAAAAACCCTCGTGACACCAAATATCTCAAAATAAGCATTTTCATTATGGCAAACGCAGCAATTATCTCGGAAGCTGCAGGGAGTCCGAACGCTGGGTTTGATCCCCATATCTTACCATTATCGATGTGGAGTTTACATGTTGTCCCAGAGAATATGTGGGTTTTTGTTTCACATCCCAAAGACATGAGTGTTAAGTTCAATGGATATTCAAAATGCGTCCCATCTGATTGTGTTCATGAGTGGGTTCTTACTTGCACCTGACATTATCAATGTGGGCTCTGGCCACTCTGACCCTGAAATTGTATGAGTTTATTAAGGACAGGTCAGGTTGGGGAGCATGCACTGGTACAACGCGTTGCAGCACCCACTACACAATGAAGGAGCTTGGGATCCTGGTTGGCAACCCTCCAGGCAGACACAGAGTACAGTCCCATGGGCCCTTCAGAAATGACCCTCTATGTGCTGCAGCCAGGTGTTACATGGGTGTTCCCTTGACCTGATCCAGCTACTCGGGTCCTCAATAATGAGGATCCTGCGAGCCGGATCACCTTTGGGGAATTGCACAACATGACCGTAGTGCCGTAACTGACACTCCCTTGCAATGTAGGTAATATGCCTCATTCAGGACTCCATGAGCAACTGCTCATTAGACACAAAGTCAAACCAGCGGTACACAAGGATCCTTCAAAGAGACACAGTACCAAAGGAGTCCAGTCTTCATCTCAGGTCACTGGACAGCGTCCATGTCTCACAACCATATAGCAAGACAGGAAGCACCAGGACTCCAAAGACTTGGTAGAGATATCGGGAGTACCATACACCTCTTTCCAGTGACTTCATGACCACCCGCCCCCACCCCCCATGCTCTGGAAATCCATCTGTTGACTTTATCTTGTTAAGGACAGAGACATGAATGTCACTGCCAAGGTAAGTAAATCTCTTGACATGGTCTACACTCTCTCTGCAGACAGACACATTGCTGATGGTTGTGCCTAAGAAGTCATTAAAGGGCTGGATCCTATTTTTTTATCCAGGACACTCACAAACCCAGACACTCGCACTCCTCATTTAGTTTCTTGAGATCTGTAATAAGTCTCCATTAACTCCATGAAGATCACAGCATCAATTGATTGCCATTATCTCAGTCACCATCATCATCATCAAAATATTCATCTTGCAACAAATCGAGTTGTTTTTTAAAACATCAACAGCTTTATACCTTTTACTCAATTACATAACTATAGACTGTTTATAACACTTTTTTCTGCAAGGTGTTTCCACTAAAACGAAAAAATAAATATTCTACAGCTATCCACTAGATGGCAGAACTGCTATAAGTAACTGAGAAACACGGCAGCAAAACACACAAGATAGTTGGCTGCATATGTGGTGGCCATATTACTGAGATACAAGTTCGCTCATATGTCAAGCCCTGACAGGCACAATAACATACGAGTTAGCTTGTACGTCATATGCAGAGTGTTAAAGCAGCACCAAAAGAATAAATGAGTCAAGAGTTTTAATGAAGATTAAATCCAGAGGAAACATTGCAATACAATTCAGTAGGATGAATTAACATTTTAACATCATTAAAAATTATTAACATTTGGTTAAAAGTAAAGTAAACATACATGACATTTCCCTACAGAGCAGTCAGTGGGTCAGCACTGATGTATATGGAGTAACTTGTGAGGTCGTTTTCTGCTTCTTAACCATTCAGGTCTGCTGATGAACAGGTCTGCTGTGTCTGGTGATACAACTTCTGTGTGACATCAAATCCCAATGTGGACTCTTTTCATATGTAACTCCTGGCTGGTGGAATGAGCTGTCAACTTCCATTCGAAGTTCTGAGTCCCTTGACGTATTTATGAAGCATCTGAAGACTCTGATATTTGGTGAATTTCTGTCTAACTGATATCAGCTGTCAGGTGTTCGGAACCCAGGAATTGTCACTCGCTTGTATTTTGTTCTCATCTCTTTACTTGTGATGATCATCTTATCCTGTAACATTTGTTCCCAAACAGTCCCTCACAATTTCTCAATTATGTTGACCTCTTTTGTAAGTCGCTTTGGATGAAAGCATATGCAAAGCAAATAAATGTAAATGTAAATGCAAAGAGTGCGGACTTGAAGCCTGAAGCCTCGAGTTCACTTCTGTTCTTTCAGTTTTAACAGGATTTGCAGTCATCGTTATTTAGGTCTCCTGAAAATAAAAGATCACCGTTAATGTATTATGCAAGATAATAACAGTTTATTCTTGATATTCTTACAATTCAAAATTATCCTGAATAGTCAAATCAGTAGAGTGTTGTACCGTGTTAGCCATAGATTGATACAGGTTGCCTGATAAAGGGGCCTTAGCTGCCTCGAAAACTTGCATTTGTAATCTATTTAGTTAGCCAATAAAAGGTGTCATTTCACCCTACTTTCACCTGATTAGTCAAAGCAGAATAGATAAAAACAGTGCTCAGCATGCTGAACTTTAAACTGAATTTCAAAGTATTGGTTAAATATTTTAACAATCTGGCAGAATTTTTGTTAGGAAACAAATTTTGTTATCTAAACAAAAAGTGGAACTCTGGATTGATAACTGAGGTTGAAGAAAGAGAGGACAGTTTACTTCTGTTGCTGTTGTTCTGACCGTCCTTACCCAGCTGGGCGTGCAGTGTGACGGTTATTACGATCAGGAAAGCTGAGAAGGGGTTGTAGTCTAAATTCCATTGTTATCTGAGGTTGTTAGAACTACTTAAGTGACGGCCTTCTGGGTTCTTTGGCACCATTTGTCTGGTTTAGCCATGTTGAGCTGGCCAATCTTTTTACTTGTTGCTTGTTTATTTCTTGTTTGGCATCGACCATCTTTGACCTGACACTAACAAACTCCCCAATCCTCAACTGCCTTCATATTTTTTTCCTTGTGTTTTATTAGCTGTGAAATTTCCTGAGACACTGGGCTTTGGTTATAGTGGCGTCTGTTAATCGGATGTACCAGTAGTACTGTGTAACTGAGTACTTTTTTCTATAGTATATCTCTCTATTAATAAAATATAACATCTGTCTGTAGAATTACACATACAAAAAAAATCAAATCCAGGACTGCCAAAACGATGATTTATCACAATCAGTACATTCAATTTTTCCACACTAGGATTAGAGACTTTATTTGAGATGCATGTTCACAGCACCAGTGAACATTGAAACCTGTCTAATTTTTTTTTTTTGTCTTGGATTCTGTACTCACTTTTCTGAATTTCATTGTGAACTCTCTAAAGTTTTTTTTAATCCATCCATGCAACTACAGAACCACATTAATCAAAATTTTGGTGGAAAAAAATGATCAAGCTTTACAACATCAGCAGAGCGTGCAAGCGAAAAACAACTCTGGAGAGACCACCATTTCATCACGGGACGGAATTCAAGCCAGGAGAGCCAACAGCAGGGGCAAAAATCTTTAGTTAAAAGAAAAATGTCCTTTTCTCTGATATAAATCTTATTCTAAAATTTTATTAATTAGATTTTGCAATATATTAAAAAAAATTTTGAACAGATCCTTTAAGGACGAAGTTTTCTAATCACTATATATATAAAATCCAACATCTGCCTGCCTGTCTGTCTGCTTTTCAAGAGAGTACTACTTAATGGATTTAGATCGGGTTTTTTCTATAATTTGTTTGAACATTCCTGTTGATTTTGCAACTACTCTCATCTAAGAATCTCTGCTAAGAATCAGAGTTCGCTTGCAGCAGTGATATATTCGCGATAATCTGAGACAGAGGCTGCAGGCCGATGGGAGGGGAAAGTGTGGCGTCTGGAGTGGTGAGCCGGGAAGGTCCCTCTTCACTGTCCATTTTTACTAATACGCATGAGTGTCGGATGACCTCCTCGCAGGCTCGGTCAAGGTTTGTAATAACCCTCTGAGATGATACGGGGTGCTGCTGCTAACGCTGTCATCTCCTTCTTTCTCCACAGTGCTGAGAAGCCTCCCTGTGAAGTCATTTAACCCCACCCCTTCCCAGCCAACCACCACAAATCCCTGGCTGCCTTACAACATGCACTTTAGAAGAGGTAATCCACCTGAAGCTAAGCATGTTCAGATCCAGTCAGTACTTGGATGGGAGACCATCTTGGAAAAGCTTGGGTGACTGCTGGAAGATGGTGTTGAGCAGGAGGCACTTAAGCTGTGGTCTGTGTGAGACTCCTAAAGCCACAGTGCAGTGACAGAGGCCACTGTACTGTAAAAATGGTGCCATCCTTCAGAAGAGATATAAAATTAAAGGTCCTGACTCTCTGTGGTCATATAAGATCCTGGGCACCCAAAGAGCAGGCTGTATCCCAATCTTCAGGCTAAATTGCCCATCATGGCCTTGTCATTCTTATTTCCTAATCATCCCCTATCTCTAATTGGCTATCTCTGTCTCACCACATCACCACCTAATAGCTAATGTGTGGTGAATGTACTGGTGCAGGAAAATGGCTGCCATTGCGTCATCCACGTGGACGCTGCACATTAGTGGTGGTTGAAGTGGCTCCCCACTCACTGTGAAAAGTGCTTTGAGTAGTGAGAAAGCGCTATTTACATGTAAAGAATTATTATTATTATTATTACTAGCTAAAGCAACCCGATGGACAGAGGTCTGCTGCGAGCGACTGCAACCCTGCTACCCTTTGTTTCCTGGATACGGGATGCAGGCCAATTATTTCTTTTCTTGTTTTGTTTCTTTGTTGTCTACAGACAATTAAAGGGACAAACCTGGTTGGCCCCTCAAAATTTCTTTGCTGTTTCGAGACCTGTCATTCCCATAATGTAAATATACTAGCCGACGCCGGCAGTAGCATATGGCGGTGTAAGAATAGGAACGGAAAACGGTGAGAAAGGAATTCAGAAATCAAGAAGAAATAAATACTTCTTGAAAGACGCAGTTATGAATAGGTGTTTTGCTGGAGATGATTTGTGTCAAGAAATAACCCACTGATAGGAACAGGCAGTTGCCGGATCCCGGAATAGAGATAACGTTGTACAAAAACTCGTCGACAGAGAAGATACTCTTGTTCATTTTATAACAAAGGCTTAGGAAACAACTGTCACAGTATAACAAAAATAGCAAGGAGTGAAACCAATAGCAAGGAGCGAAACCAATAACAAGGAGCGAAACCAATGCCAATGGTCCTGTAGCAGGCTACGGAAAGGACTCCGAGGCGCACACATGGCCGAAGTGAAAGGTCACGCAGTCAGGCTAGATATAGGGCGGTGACGTGACATCAATGGGGTCATGAAAGAGGAGTGGGGAATGTGGTAGTTCGAAGGAGGAATAGGAATTGAGAAAAGTGGCGTGGGGGTGTATGGGAGACTGCAGGCAGCGTGGGGAAGGGTTTGGAAGAGGAGGAATAGGAATCGAGAAATGCTGTGTGGGGGGGACTGGTTTTGTAGAGGAAGCAGGACGAAACAGAAGAGAAATATATATAGGAGATAGGATTTGTAATAAAGCCAGCAGAAACTGGTTAATAGTTCTACCAATACAGTAACCGTAAAAGGCCATTAGAGAGCACTGCTGTGTAGTGTGTATCGGTGCTGATTTGAAAATGAACCTAATCTATGAAACTGCAGGGACTCTCCAGAGGGCGATGTTACTTAATGTAGGAGGAAGCAGGACAAACCAGAAGAGAAATATATATAAGATATAATTTCAAAAAGTTAGTCCAGTCTGTGCTGCACAGGTGAGTGACCACTGCACCCCACTTAACCCTCCTGTTGTCACACGCTTACCTTAATCAGTCAGTGTCACAGCATTGCTGAACTTTGTGTAATGGTCAGGATCTTCTATAAAAGCGTAACACCAGTACTTTCCAAAATCTGACTGAGCCACAGACTGGACAGTGTAAGTGTCTTCAGTGATGTTCTTAAGCTCATTCCACATGCCTGCCTGGCTCCAGTGGTACCAACGATATGTCCAGCCAGATAAGTCACCGTCACTGCTGCACTCCAGAGTCACATGGTCACCAATGTTAAGCGGTACCTTCGGATTCTTTATCTTCAGTGTCACTTTTTGTGTTGCTGTAGAGAAGAAGACATCAGCGTTACACTCAGAGACCAAAGTGAAGTTTCTAGCTAACCTTCAAATCCTTGCATTTGCTTTTCACTGACAATGTCATGATTTGACTTTATTTTGATATTTTTGTAGTCATTTCTTGGTCTCAAAAAATATTAAGCCATGCTTTCGTGTGATTCTTAGGTTAAGAATGTAAGAAACTTGACAAATGAGTAAGTCAGGCTAAAAAGTAGATAAGGTTTGTGCTTCAACTACATGCCATGGTATTGTGTTCCACAAAGCTCAAGGAAGAATTCATGTGGTTGTAGGAAGAGTCAGCACAGGCTAGTCGACTAATCAATGGGGGCAAGAGATTGGGAGGAAATGAAGCAGTAATTTGATTGGTTGAATAGAGGTGATGCCTGCAGTCAAATCAATTGGAATAGCAGAGTGTTAAGAGATGTTTCAATGGGTAAGAGGTATAATTATGCTAATTACATTTATTAGTAACTAGCGCTCCCACGCTAGTGGGAAGGAGAAAACCAACCCCCGGGTCCCCACTCCTGACGTCACACTTCCCCCTGCCCTCACCGTGCAGCCTATGTCTCGGATTAGCGAATTATGATTCTTAGCATGCTGAGAGAAGTCACAAAATCAACAGGGATGTTCAAGCAAATTGTAGAATAAAACCGATCTAAATCCGTTAAGTAGTTCTCTCTTTCGTTAGCTAAGCGGAAGCAAGGTACACTCTGAGGCTGGCACATGAGTGAGGAGGGCCATGCCCGGTTCACCACTCCTGATGTTGCGCTTCCCCCTCCCCTCGGCCCGCAGCCTCTGTCTCAGATTAGCGCAATAATATGCTACTCAATTAGCACAAATAAATCACTCCTGCAAGCGAACTATGATACTTACTGCGATGATCAAAGTCGCAAAATTAACCGGAATGTTCAAGGAAATTACAGAAAAAAACCCAATCTAAATCCATCAAGTAGTTCTCTTGTGAAAAGCAGACAGGCATACAGACAGACAGACAGACGCTGGATTTTATATATATGTTGAAAAATGAGTTCCTGTTTGTAAAGTATATACCAATACCAATACAAAAAAATGGCTTTGGTAGATATCGGTATAATCTACCCTGATGTAGGTTTTAGGCCATAGCACTCACTTCTTCCTCATATGTTTCATAGTGTGGCTCAAAATCAAGCATCCCACAGTTATGGCCTCAACTGTCCAATATGGGGCATGCTTACTTTGTAGCCTTGTTGACTGTTGTTGTTGAGAGACACTCTTAGTTCTGCTAAACACTACATTATTGGTGTATTACCTAAGACAGCAAAACAAATACACATTTATATATTTTAATATATATACGCACTGTATATATAGATATATATATTTTTTTTAATTTTTTGAAAAACCAACTTCAGCCATCCAGGCCAGTGACAAAAGAAATACTACAGGCAGCCAAGGAGCTAACAGAAGCATGACCCTGCTATGGTCCCTTTTTTGTGATACAAGTCTAGCTTTACCTTCAACAATTTTCAAAACATGTACCTATTGGAGGGCCACCAACAGATTGAGCTGCCATTGACTAACCAGCCACTCAACTGAAAGTTGCACTCATTCTCAGCAATGACAATAACAGGAAAGGCAAAAGTGGCAAAAATTTAAATGGCTAGAATACAGTATGGCTAAGGATGCAGCGTACTACAAAGCGTTGTCACACATGCACACCTGGGGACCACTTTTCATTAGAACATTAGGACCCTCTAGATGAGAACAGGCCATTCAGCCCAACAAAGCTCGCCAGTCCTATCCACTTATTTCTTCCAAAAAAACATCAAGTCGAGTTTCAAAAGTCCCTAAAGTCTTACTGCCTACCACATTACTTGGTCGCTTATTCCAAGTGTCGATTGTTCTTTGTGTAAAGAAAAACTTCCTAATGTCTGTGCAAAATTTCCCCTTCACAAGTTTCCAACTGTGTCCCCGTGTTCTTGATGAACTCATTTTAAAGTCACCGTCTTGATCCACTGGACTAATTCACTTCATGATTTTAAACACTTCAATCATGTCACCTCTTAATCTTCTTTTGCTAAAACTGTAAATGCTCAGCTCTTGTAATCTTTCCTCATAACTCATCCCCTGTAGCCCTGAATCAGCCTAGTCGCTCTTCTCTGGACCTTTTCTAGCGCTGCTATGTCCTTTCAGGCTCTGAGAAGGCAAGCAATACCACTTTTGAATAAGTGGGGCTACTGGTGCTCACCGTTTCTTTTTCTCTTTTTCTCTCCACCACAGTTCCCAAGAAGACCTCCCAGGACATCACAAAAGCCCCACCCAAAATGCCCAGAGAAAGCTCCACCCCTTCTGCCCAGGATGCCATAAAAATGGGCTGTCCCTGGAAGAAGGCATTCATTTGAGAACTGGACCTGAATGACATCAGTGCCACACCTGAGGGCTAATTAAAAAACGCTAAAATCTGAGTGCCAAGGGCACTGTCTCTTTTAATTTTGTTTTGTTTATTTCAGATTAAATGAGGTTACCTATTTGGCAACTCAACAATTTCTTGAAATCCTTGGCCTGATTCCCACCCAGTCACAGTGTGCAGACATTTTCAGAAGTGTATAGTAAGTTAGTTTTAGTAGAAATGGGTTAAAAATTGGAAAAACAGTAAACAGAATCATATGGGAAGTGAAAAGCATACATGGCAAGTGGTGCCCATGAGGCACTGGGAAGGTTCTGAGTCAACTTCCTGGGATTATAATAATTCATTTATACAGGGAAACCTCAGCATTTGAAATTAGTTTTGGGCATTGTCTTTGATGTTTATAAAACATGATATTCATTTTCGAGGGCACAGAGAAACTGAAGAGTCACATAACAAAGAAAATGTTATAGAAATGTCTAAAGATATTGCAGAATATGATGTATGAATTTAAAAGAAGCTCAAACAACTTCCTAAAAATGCTAATCCGATGACCTCAGAGATACAGAATGAGCTCCTGGAGTCTGCAGTTTCACTACTGTTAGGGAAAATAAAAGCTGAATGGCATGAAGTACCATCGAAGTTTTATGCTGCCTTGGCTGATGAGTACAATGAGAAGTTGAAACACAAATTTCTTTTGGTGTGCATTGGCTACTCTCATGTTGGGGCAATTAAAGAAAAAGCAATTGGAGTTTTTTTAAAGAGCAGATATGACTCTTAATGCAATATCACAATTAACAAGACAGGTCTTGGAGCTGCTGAAACAGAGTCACTGTCTGTGTGTCGGAGTCTGCTTTGATGCTGCAGCAGTCATGTCTACAAACTGGGGAGGGAACACAAACGTTTCCTATGCTGTATAATTTCACTGCAGTTCCTGCTTTATAAATCTGGCTCTGTGTGCTGCAGTTATGGTACCGGGACACATATGCACTTTTATAAAACTCTCAACTCCTTAAATAATTTCATGACAGGGTCTCAGAGACATTCATGCAAATGCAGACGGAGATGCTCTTGGTAGACAGGGCCTTGGACTAAAAGTGGAGTTAAAATTCAGGATCTGTCAGTAAAATACTCATAAATGGCCCAACAAAACTTGAGGCAGATTCTTTATTACAACTGGCCAAGACTGAAAAAAAGTTTTTTTTTCTTGTAAAATTTGAAACATTTTTTTAAACTCAGTGAAGTTTGCTTTGCATCCAAGGGGGTCCTAGAGTTCCACTCTGCTTTGACTTAACTACAATTTCAGTATAAGATTTGCTGAATTCAGACACAATTCAGATGGGGACTTTAATAAAGCAGTTAAAGTTAACTGAGCAGTTAATGGACAAACGTGAGATTGCTCACTTTTACTGCCACCGTCTAACATCACAGAAAGTTGCCAGCAAAACTGACAGATTGCTAGCTAACTGGGGACGTCTGCTAATATTTAAAGCATCACAGATCTAACGTAAACGAGGAATAATGTTCTGGACAGATTACAGTGGGCCTTTAGAGGACATGTTTGGGGTCTTATACTCTTCAGCTGCCAGTCGTCTAGGATCCATGACTTTGGGAACAAAACTGTTGTTAGATTTTTCATGCCCGTTATACAGGACACGGACTTCTCTGTGATTTCTAAGTTGGAAGCCATTGACAACTGCTCTGAAGATATTTTCAGTGTTAGGGTTAGGGTTAGGGTCAGCTGTCCATAATATGAAGACATGTTTCCAGTATTTAATGTCATCAAATAATTAGAAGAACTTGTGCATTGTGTCATTTTAATAGAAACCAGCTATGTCTCTTGATATTGATGAGATTGCTGCCCTGTTTGGTTCCAAGATTGGTAGGCCTGCAGCTGGTCTAGAAAATCAAAACCTCACAAGAAAGGTAAGCACTTTCTGTGTGTTTGTGTGTGTGTGTTCTCCATGGCATAGGAGTGTATACCTGCCTAAAGCCTGTGAATGACAGTATAATTGTATGATATTCCACTAATTGTTTTGTGTGGTTATGCTTTATGAGGACTTGACTATACATTTTAGGAGTGGTGTCCCCATATTGGCAGGATGGTAATTTAGAGGCCAAGCCAACCACTTTTGTAGAGTTGGGAGCCTCACACCAAAACCAATTTCTGGCTATGCCTCCAAGCCAAGTGTAATAATAAAGGTGTCCATGTGGACTGATACAGGGCAAGGCAGATCATGATTTCAGTGCAAAAATTTCAGCCAATGGTCCTAAAGAGGGGATCTGTTTGGTCAAAGGAGACATTTGATGAGATTTACTAATGGAAATGAGCAACAGACACACACAACAAAGGCCTGGACACCCAGAATCCATCAAAGTGTGATTCCCAGTCCCAGCACAGCACAAAGTGCAGATGTCTGAACTGAGAAGACGTTCATCAACACGCTGGAGAAGAAGTTTACTGAAAATAGTGAATTGTTTAAACTTGAGGTCATATGTTTGGGACATTTCCCCAAATGTATGTCCAGTCAGATGTATTCCATAAACTGCTTTGAAATAATCAGCTTAAAGTGGAGAGCATTTTAGCAGCGATAATAACTCAGATTTGCAGTCCCACCTGATTTTTCCCCACAGTGCATTTCTTCAGCTAAGACGCACGTATATTCATCACTTCTGTGTCTGCTGACATGACATTAATTCTCAGTACTGACTGAGCATCCATCACAGGTGAAAATTCAGAGTTTCAGATGTGGGTAAAACAACTGAAACTGAATGCTGTCATTCTTGTTTATGGAAAAAGTTCAGATGTTTAAACTAACTTAAACTAACATAATCGTCAGAGGTGACTGTGCAGAGAGTGCAAACCTATAAATACCTGGGAGTGCAGCTGGATGATAAATTGGACTGGACTGCCAATACTGATGCTCTGTGAAAGAGAGGACAGAGCCGACTATACTTCCTTAGAAGGCTGGCGTCCTTCAACATCTGCAAAAAGATGCTACAGATGTTTTATCAGACAGTTGTGGTGAGTGCCCTCTTCTATGCAGTGGTGTGCTGGGGAGGCAGCATAAAGAAGAGGGACGCCTCACGCCTGGACAAACTGGTGAGGAAGGCAGGCTCTGTTGTAGGCACGGAGATGGACAGTTTGACATCTGTGGCGGAGCGATGGGCGCTGAGCAGGCTCCTGTCAATCATGGAGAATCCACTGCACCCACTGAACAGGATCATCTCCAGACAGAGGAGCAGCTTCAGCGACAGACTGCTGTCACCGTTCTGCTCCACTGACAGACTGAGGAGACCCCACACTATGCGACTCTTCAATTCCACCCGGGGGGGTAAACGTTAACATTATACAAAGTTATCGTCTGTTATACCTGCATTGTTATCACTCTTTAATTAATATTGTTTTTATCAGTATGCTGCTGCTGGAGTATGTGAATTTCCCCTTGGGGATTAATAAAGTATCTATCTATCTATCTATCTATCTATCTATCTATCTATCTATCTATCT
>JANRMT010062797.1:2560221-2571026 GCA_026402145.1 Polypterus bichir lapradei | reverse complement strand
ATGTTCCTTAAAAGTTTTGAAGAATTGGCATTCTAAGCTTACAGATGGCGTGACATCTATTGAAGAGCTGATTATGTGAAGATTGGTTAATTGGAGAAAGAAAAGGAAGAACAGGAATTGGGGGTTAGTACGTTTGAAAGAGCCAGTACTGCGGCGTAGCAAAGCATCTTGCAGGAACAATCTCTGGAGAGGGCGGCAGCTCGTCGCTACCACTGCGCCAATGTGTCACCATGTTTAATACATGCTTTAATTCATTTCATCATGTTAGTATTTAAATTGTACAGAGAGCTGTAATATTATGAATGTAATGTATTCTGTGTCCTGTCGGCGTAAGAGACAGCCAGTTTAAGAAGCACGTAGTGATTCACAATCATAGTGTCCCTAGAAGAATACATAGAATACCAAGCATTTAACGTGCTACTTTTGTTGCGATGAGATTTGAGAAAGTAGTTAGTTAAAAGATTTTAAGATGTAGTATATGACGTTCTACTTTAATGACAAAATAAACAATGTGATCAAAATGCAAACATCGAGATTAAAGTTGAAATTTCAAGTTTTTTTTTCCCACTGTGTCCCTATTTTTTTTCTTTTCTCTGTACCCTAATAAGCATCAATATGACACTGAGATGGTGGGCTACAACTCGACTTTTCACGGCGACTTTGATATCTGACAATATATTTCAGGCACTGTGCGACTTTCTCAACTTGAACATTCAAGTTTCTCTGGCACTCTATGTCAATTGATCAACTTCTTTATGTTGTTTATAGCATCGTTTAAACCAACAAATGGTACATTTTTCTTTGCCTCCACTTGGTAGTCACTGAAATCTTCTGTTTTCCCTGTACTTTTGCCATTGTCTTTTCACAGAACGCTGAACTTAAGGACTATTTATATTGATTTGCATATTCAAAGAGGGGATGGGGTGGGGGCGGCAGGAGCGTGCACATGCGGTACACTTCAAACTAACCTGGATTTATGTAGGGGAAGAACGGGGAAGTTGGTGTATGCACTGATTTATGCAACTGGATTTTTTTGGGCTTACGCACATTTCTGTTTTTGTCCATACACCATGTTAATGTGAATTCTACACATGGTGTTATACATGAGGCCCCAGGAGAAACACATTAAAGAACAACGTGACTGTCATACTGTGAAAACAAAAAATCAAAGTTTTAAGTGTTACAAAGATGCCTTCAAAGGTAACATTTTATCAAAAAAAAGAGTTGAAGGAGTAAACAGACAAACTGTAAACAATGGAGATGAGGGCAATTGTTGTCTTCAGCACTCTTGGTCTGGGGTGGTGATCTTCCTCAGCTTACTTCCATACAGAAAACTAATTTCAAAGAAGAAAACATCACTCCTCCAAAACCACCAAGCAGCCACATGGAGATAGAGTCTCCATCTTTCCTGTATGCGCTGGACAGGTAAGTGACCGCTGGTAATTGCTGACCCTCATGTCATCACACACCCACACACACACACACACACACACATACTCACCTTGAACAGTCAGTGTCACATTATTGCTCAACTGTAAGTAGTAAGGATGCTCATCTCTGACAGCAGCACACCAGTACTCTCCCCTGTCACTTGACAACACCGTCTGAAGTGTGTAAGTATCTTCAGTGATGCCATACATTTCACTCCATATGCCTAAATATCTTTTATACCAGCGATATTTCCAGTTAGGTAAGTCACTCTCAATGCTACACTCCAGAGTCACATTCTCAAACATGTAAGCTGCTTCCTTCGGATTCTTCATCGTTAGTGTCACCTTAGGATGATCTGTTAAAAAAAAAGATGTCATTCACAAAGTGACAGAAAGTTGACAGATCCAATGCATCCTTTCATCCAAAATGAGAATTTTACACATAACAAAATCTTAAAGTTTGGATAAAAATAATAAAGACATACAAATCAGTATATTGGCAATCTGTCTCCTTATTTTTTTAACATGGATATTTATTTTGCACCTTTTTAAGATTTGATGGATGCTTTTCTTAGTGGGAGAAGTAGCAGAATTGGACACTAAACTTAATGTGAGAGACTCTGCTGACCACCCAAGGATAAAAGTTTTATGTTTATTGAGACAGGAATCATAAGACGGCTCCAAGGGAAACATTTAATCAAGAAGAGAGTTTAGAAAGTGCAGTGAGAGACCAGACACCTCTCGTCTTATCTGTGACTCTGAGTTAACAGCCAGACTGTAAACCAGCGGGATGAGCTCGATTTTAATTTTTAAAACTCCTGCTCTGTTGAAGTCAGCTTCTTGGATTACATTTTTCTTCCATTGACTGAACTTCAACATCAAAGAAATTTATATCATCAGTTCTGAAGCCACAGATCTGCTGTGTTTCAATGGAATTCCTCTATTTATTACATTGTCACTGAACAGTTAGTTACCGTGGCTCAGGTCTGATCCTCCTGTAACAGAATAACAGAGATGAATGAAAAATGAAAAGGTTCTGTGTGTGTGTGTGTGCATCTCTTTCAAGTGCAGAACTTCGTGAGATTAATTCTTCAGACCAAATAAACGACTCCTGATTCTGTATCTACTGGTTAGTCCACAAATTCCAATAGCAATGAATCATTTTATTGTTTTTTTTCCCTGTGATAAACACACGATTTGGTACCTCAGTGTAGTCATCAAGTCTGCTTCAAAATCAAGGGTTCAAATCTGAGTTTTTGCTACTGTCTGTGTGGAGACTGCACATTCTTATATTTGTCTGGGTTTTTCTTTGCGTAGTCTAATTTCTTTCTGTATCTCAAAACTTGCAGGCAAATTACTTGGCGGCAAATACACAAGCTATGAAGACCTGGAAATTAACACTTCATATGGGTTTTATATGCTCTGCTCTGTGCCCCAAATACTAATTATAATCAATATACCAATAATCCAATTGTCCATCAATCACTCCGAATATGGAACCAATGCAGAACACACTTCAAGGCGGCAACTTACACAAGAGGTAAACATACAGTAATCGAGTAACATTGGGTTAGGGTGTGTTTGTTCATCAAATTTGATAAGACAGGTAACACAAGTTGATTGCTATAAGTGAAATGATGTAATAACTAAAAAATTTACAACAATAGATTAACAATCAATAAAGCAATTACACATAATGTAACAACAAATCAACTATAAATGTAAAAGATCACAGAGCAACGTTTTGTTTTTTCCAATCAATTAGACAGATATTCACAGAACAGATAAGTGTTCAAACGCATCTTAAATACATTGAGGGAGTCAGCAGCACGAATCGAGGTGGGCAGCCCGTTCCACTAACTAAGAACTACACAGGAAAAGAGTCTGCATTGACACTTGATCTGCAGCCTCACCGGGCCACATGTTTTGGAAGTGCACCAAATGAACATCATTTTGGACAAAACTCGTTGAATGTTTATCAAACAGCCTTGGGGTTACACTCACTCCAAACTCATTGACAGCTGTGTGTGGTGGGTTCCCAGATGGGCTTAAAGTGGAGGAGAAATTGATTGTAATTGCCAATACCACAATACCAGCACATTGACTGGAAGAATCCAAACCCACCTTTTATAACTCAGTGGGTAACCGATAATAATAATAATAATAATAATTCTTTGCATTTATATAGCGCTTTTCTCACGACTCAAAGCGCTCAGCGATTGCAGGTTAAGGGCAATGCTTAAGGGCCCAACAGAGCAGAGTCCCTTCTGGCATTTACGGGACTCGAACCGGCAACCTTCCGATTGCCAGTGCAGATCCCTTGCCTCAGAGCCACCACTCCGCCGATGTCTATATTACCGTATTTATGCGTGTACCACACGCACTTTTTTCCCGAAAATTAGCATTAGAAAATCAGGTGCACGTCATACACGAGGAAATGTAATTCTGTAATGTTTACTTCTTCTGCTTGGGCTCACTCACTCTCTCTCTTGCTCGCCCACTCGCGCTCACTCTCACTTGCTTGCTCACCCACTCGCGCTCTCTCTCTCACTTGCTCGCGCACTCGCACTCTCTCTCTCACTCGCTTGCTCGCCCACTCGCGCTGTCTGTCGCTCACGTGCTCGCACACTCGCGCTCCCTCTCACTTGCTTGCTCGCGCTCGACAGCACTCTCTCTCTCTCTAAACACTTCCTATACAATCACAACACACGTCTTACACGGGGCAAAACTTTTTTCGCAATTTTCTTTGTAAAAAGTAGGGCGCGCGTCTTACACGAGGGCGCGTGGTACAAGAGTAAATACGGTATTTGAAACTAGCCATTCCATGCTGCTGTGCCCGCGAAGTAGTGAAACAGGACAAACTTTAAAAACCAATAAAACAAAAAGGAATCGCTAGCTAAGCAGAGGCAAAGTACATTTCAAAACGCAGAGGCAGACCGACTCCCCACTCCTGACGTCATGCTTTCCCGTCTCCTCGGCCCACAGCATCTGTCTCGGTGCACACAGAGTATATCGCTTCTGCAAGTGAACTATGATTCTTAGCGAGAGGGGAGAAATTGCAAAATCAACCAGAATGTTCAAGTAAATTCTAGAAAAAAACCCAATCTAAATCCGTTAAGTATTTCTCTTGTGAAAAGCGGATAGACATACAGACAGACAGATGTTGGATTTTATATATAGAGAGATTAGGAAAATTCTTTCTTAAAGGACCTGTTTAAAGTTTTTTTTTAACATATTGCAAAATCTAATCAATAAAATTGTAGAATAAGATTTATATCAGGGGAAATGACATTTTTCTTTTAACCAAAAACTTTTGCTCCTGCTGTTGGCTCTCCTGGCTTGAATTCTGTTTTCTTAGGTTTTGTCTCCTTTTGTTTGTGCTTTCTTTTTTAACTTTCTGATGTGCTTTTTTTCTTTTCATTTTTTTTTTATTCTGACTATCTAGTGTGTGTGTGATCACGTCCCATGATGAACTGGTGGTCTCTCCAGAATTGTTTTTTGCTTGCACACTCTGCTGATGTTGTAAACCTTGGATCATTTTTTTCCAACAAAATTGGATTAATGTGGTTCTGTAGTTGGATGGATTTATTAAAAAAACTTTAGAGAGATCACAATGAAATTCAGACAAGTGACTACAAAATCCAATACAAAAAAAAAATCAGACAGGTTTGGATGTTCACTGGTGCTGTCGTCAGAGGGGGTTTCAAATAAAGTCTCTAATCCTAATGTGGACAATTGAATGTACTGATTCTGATAAATCATCGTTTTGGCAGTCCTGGATTTGATTGATTTCATTTTTTATTTTTTTTTTTGTATGTATACTTGTACTGGTTTAATAATTTTATAGCTACTGTTATGAATCTTTTTTTGTACGTTCACCTCACCTTTCCTATTCTTGGTTTCCGATCACATTTAACATACAATAGATGGTGACCTCAGCAATATGTATCTGAAGTCTGCATCTTATCAAAAAGAAGGAAAAAGCATGGTGTGTTAATCAAACCATTTTGTTTCGTAATTCTAATTTAGCATATTGTGGTTTAGTAAATGCTTCCCGTTTCATACTGTTCCTCAAGTCAAGTCAGGACAAGTGGCTTTATTGCATACCATCCGTTCACCGTATTACAGCAGACAGTGTTGTGAAATAAACTTCAACAAGAGCGGAGTGCAGCATATTCATGAACACAGCACAAGTGCAAGACAGATAAAGAGCTTTACTATAGTATAAAAGATAAAGAATAATTAAAATAAATAATAGGTAACTAAAGAGAGAGAAATAATTGAAATAATTAGTAATGAATAAGTAATTAATAAATAATAACAATAAAACTAATACTGTATTAAAAAATAACAGCAGTGACAAGTGTAACAAATGTATTGCATATAAATTTGTTACTGAAGCAGATCTGAGTGCATGAGGGCAGCACAGAGTTCACAGTCCAGACCCCCAAGGCGTAGAAGCTGTTGTGGTACTTGTGGTTTGGATACCACAGTATATTCTGCCTGAATAGAAATGGGATAAAGCGACCATGGGAGGTGTGGGAGTTTTCGTTCTCAATGCTGTAAGCAATGTGGATACACTGCTTTACAAAGATGTCTTCAATAGAGGGCAGAGGGCCTTCCTCAAGCCAACAAACATCTCTTTCGTCCGGTCCACATTAAGAGTCAGATTGTTGCAATTGCACCAGTCTGCCAATCGTTGAATCTTCATTCTATAAACTGACTCATCGGGATTGCAGATGAAACCCACCACAATTGTGTCATCAGCTTAATGAAGGTGTTGGAACTGTAAGCAGCCGTTCAATTGCGAGTCAGCAAAGTGAACAGAATTGGACTGAGTACTGCTTTTGTGTATTTAGTTTTCTAAAATAAAAATCTCTCATTTTTCACCTTTTCAATTAGAATTGGAATTAATTTAAAGCACAAAACATAAATGGTAAAGCATCTGTGTCACAGAGTCCTACATTGGATCAGGTCATTTAAGGCCGTGTTAATTTTTGTGGGTTTGGGTGAAATCCAAAATTTCTAAAAAAGTGGTTCAGACCTGAGTAAAAACCATTTAAGAATTCAATAACAAAACAACATTTTGTTATTATTTGTATTTTGTTGATTTTCTCCCTACCTACCCTGACAGCACAGCCTGCAAGTGTAGTCAACATTGAAAAGAACCACAAAGTCAAGGTGCGGACAGGGACAGAAATGCCTGTCATCTTATTCTCCAATGGAAAACCATTGGCTGGCTCCTGGCACCTTTATTTTTATTGTGAAAGTAAAATGGCCAATCACATTAAAAAAAGTAACAAACACAAGAGTATATCAAATTATAATTATTATGTTCTTCTTCTCCTCTCGGCTGCTCCCATTAGGGGTTGCCACAGCGGATTATCTTTCTCCATATATAATTATTATTATATAAAGTCCAATATATGGAGACACTTGTGTCACTGTTGGTTAAATGGTAACCCTGGTTTTGTTTCTAACTGTAAAGCACGAAAACAGTCACAAAACTTAAGGAATTACTTCCACTGGAAAATTTGAAAGCTTGTTACCTGCATATGCCAAGGAAGTCATCACCGTCAACCCTGAAAATAAACAAGAAAGCAGAAGTTTATCCAGAGTTCAACTTTAAGCTTTGAGTTTTCAGTTCCTTCATGAATATCAATGCTGATAGCCACTTCGACTCAAACATCGAAAATGCAGAAGTCACAGAGTTCAAACAAATTCAGAGGGTCTCTTAAAGCTGACAGCGTGATTCCATTGTTGTGCACATTGCAGATTTCTAACTTAGCTCTCATACTGGCCCTTATTATTAGAAAATATCCTGAAATGCAAGATTGCTATTTTTCACACTGTCGTCAGCTATTCTTACAAGTGGAAAATGAAGCGGATATTTTCATGTTGACAGTTTCCCTTCTACAGCCCCTGGTTAATTGGTGACTGAATATAAGCCTAAAACGAAGGAGTGTGTCATGCAAAACCTCAGCACCATCCATGAGTGGTCTCTACCTCACACCCCTACACTGCCAGGATAGCATTTAATATCAAATTAACCTAAAAACAAAATAAGCCAGTTCAGAAAATAGTACAGAGACTAGATGGATGGATTATACCCTCATGCTGCTCTTTAAAGAAGGCTTTGTTTAACGTGAATTTATTGCCGTAATATTATCAGTTACACAGAATTTCATCTGCTGAAACTCATAATTGTAAAATTTCAGTACAAACATTTCAGATATTGAAATCTGATAAATTTGTTAAGTATAATGCAAAAGTTGCCTTTTGACTAAACATTTTGACAAATTCTTTATTTTTATCTATCTATCTATCTAGAAATTCACTTTATATATTTAAAAATTCAGTCAGTATTTTTAAGTATTACATTATGCAGTGTATTCAACTTAGTGTTATAGCGTTATAAAACTCATTCCGTGTGTGCTCACTTTGAGTTTAACATTTTAAAACTGATTTTATGTTCACAAATACTTCTCAACGTACAGATTTTTAACCCAAGCACTTTCCAAATATTTTAAATATGATTTTACATACTAAAAATGTATTTCATCTATCATATCTGATTTGAGAAGGTGCCCAGCAGATTTATTTAACAATAACAGATTCTAAAGAAGCTGCCGAGAGTGAAATCTTTTCTGAGTTAAACATGTCCAATATCTCTTGTCACTGCGTTACTCCATCATCAGCAGGGTGTCACATTTATACTCACATTTCTAATGTCCTGCAGCATCAACACCACTCTCTAAAGCTTTTTACTGCACTTATTTCTGCTGGTAATTTGCTGCTGTTTTATTTTTTTTTCACTGCTGACCATTTGCTGTGATGTTCTGCTTTTCACCATTATTGCTTTTTTGCAGTGGCTATTGTTTATTAATTTTTTTTCACATATAATTCATTCACTTTCCATGATTTTCACAGATTAGATTACTTTTATTTTAAATGTTTAAAACCATCAACTGTACTTACAAACAATCCAGTAGAGCTGACTGGACTGCATCTTTTTTGCAGCACAGAACAACAAATGTGCCACAGCTGAATCTTCCTCCTTTACATAAAATGACCACCTTGTTGGCTGCTCTTTGTGTTAAAGCCCACACTTCAGAAATGTCAAAATTTGCAGATTATGTGCTTTGTATTTATTCTTTAAGATATTAGGAAGTGTGGTTTGCTTCTCAGTTCCAAAAAACCCTTGTGACTCCAAATGTCTTTACATAAACATTTTCTCGTTATGCCCAACACAGCAGTTATGTCGGAAGCTGCAGGGAGTCCGAACGCTGGGTTTCATTCCCATATCCTACCGTTATCGATGTGGAGTTTTACATGTTGTTCCAGAGAATGTGTGGATTTTTCTTTCACATCCCAAAGACATGAGTGTCAGGTTCAATGCAGATTCAAAATGTGTCCCATCTGATTGTGTTCATGAGTGGGTCCTGACTTGCACCTGACATTATCAATGTGGGCTTTGGCCACTCTGACCCTGAAATTGTACAGGTTTGAGTTTATTCAGGACAGGTCAGGTTGGGGAGCATGCACTGGTACAGAACGTTGCCACACCCACCACGCGACAAAACAACTTGGGATCCTGGTTGGCAACTCCCCTGGCAGACACACAGTACACTCCCACCCTTCAGAAAAGCCCCTTTATGTGCCACAGCCAGGTGTTACATGGGTGTCCCCTTGGCCTGGTCCAGCCACTCAGGTCCTCTTACAGTATATGACAGAATGCATGAAATACAAAGAAGGTGGCTAAGTTGCTGGTCTGAGAGGGCTGTGGCTCTGGGAAAGAAACTATTGAGGTGTCTGTTAGTTTTAGTTTTAATTGACCTGAAGCATTTACCAGTGGGAAGTTTTTGGAACAAATGACAAGCTAGATGAGATGAGTCCATAGTGATTATTTTAACCTGGTTAGTGACATGAGATACAGTGGTGTGAAAAACTATTTTCCCCCTTCCTGATTTCTTATTCTTTTGCATGTTTGTCACACAAAATGGTTCTGATCATCAAACACATGTAACCATTAGTCAAATATAACACAAGTAAACACAAAATGCACTTTTTAAATGATGGTTTTTATTATTTAGGGAGAAAAAAAATCCAAACCTACATGTCCCTGTGTGAAAAAGTAATTGCCCCCTTGTTAAAAAATAACCTAACTGTGGTGTATCACACCTGAGTTCAATTTCCGTAGCCACCCCCAGGCCTGATTACTGCCACACCTGTTTCAATCAAGAAATCACTTAAATAGGAGCTGCCAGACACAGAAAAGTAGACCAAAAGCACCTCAAAAGCTAGACATCATGCCAAGATCCAAAGAAATTCAGGAACAAATGAGAACAGAAGTAATTGAGATCTATCAGTCTGGTAAAGGTTATAAAGCCATTTCTAAAGCTTTGGGACTCCAGCGAACCACAGTGAGAGCCATTATCCACAAATGGCAAAAACATGGAACAGTGGTGAACCTTCCCAGGAGTGGCCGGCTGACCAAAATTACCCCAAGAGCGCAGAGACGACTCATCCGAGAGGTCACAAAAGACCCCAGGACAACGTCTAAAGAACTGCAGGCCTCACTTGCCTCAATTAAGGTCAGTGTTCACGACTCCACCATAAGAAAGAGACTGGGCAAAAACGGCCTGCATGGCAGATTTCCAAGACGCAAACCACTGTTAAGCAAAAAGAACATTAGGGCTCGTCTCAATTTTGCTAAGAAACATCTCAATGATTGCCAAGACTTTTGGGAAAATACCTTGTGGATTGATGAGACAAAAGTTGAACTTTTTGGAAGGCAAATGTCCCGTTACATCTGGCGTAAAAGGAACACAGCATTTCAGAAAAAGAACATCATACCAACAGTAAAATATGGTGGTGGTAGTGTGATGGTCTGGGGTTGTTTTGCTGCTTCAGGACCTGGAAGGCTTGCTGTGATAGATGGAACCATGAATTCTACTGTCTACCAAAAAATCCTGAAGGAGAATGTCCGGCCATCTGTTCGTCAACTCAAGCTGAAGCGATCTTGGGAGATGCAACAGGACAATGACCCAAAACACACCAGCAAATCCACCTCTGAATGGCTGAAGAAAAACAAAATGAAGACTTTGGAGTGGCCTAGTCAAAGTCCTGACCTGAATCCAATTGAGATGCTATGGCATGACCTTAAAAAGGCGGTTCATGCTAGAAAACCCTCAAATAAAGCTGAATTACAACAATTCTGTAAATATGAGTGGGCCAAAATTCCTCCAGAGCGCTGTAAAAGACTCATTGCAAGTTATCGCAAACGCTTGATTGCAGTTATTGCTGCTAAGGGTGGCCCAACCAGTTATTAGGTTCAGGGGGCAATTACTTTTTCACACAGGGCCATGTAGGTTT
>JANRMT010062797.1:2418756-2480221 GCA_026402145.1 Polypterus bichir lapradei | reverse complement strand
ATCTTGTGTCTGCAGACGCAGTGCATCCTGGGTCAACCTGAGAGCCAGTGACTCCACTATAAACAATGGATTCTGCACTTTCTAATCTGCCTGTCTCCTTTCTAAAATGAACATTTCTGAAATTATACCTTGGCCCAATAATTTCTTACACATTGAGTGCATGGGGTAAGGTATAAAGAATGTTGGATTAAAATCCACCTTGACTTCTCCGTACTCCTAATTTTTAATTATCTAGATCCGTGTATTGTAGGTAACCTGATCTCCTTCCCACCGTGATCTAAGTCAGGCATCTCCACACTCTGAGACAATTTTGAAGACTCCTGCCTTAGCTCATTTTACTTCTTAAGGTCAAACTATGACATTAATTTTTCTACTTTCTTTTTGGTTTCCAGCTTAAGGTCTGTTAAATATTTTTATCTTTTCTGGTTATACTCCATTGCTTAATCAAATTAAACGTCTCCATATTTCAGTCCATAAAACCAGTAGCAGCCCTAAATACAAGATACCTCACAACATACTTTGCATACTCAATCTACAGGGTGGGCCATTTATATGGATACACCTTAATAAAATGGGAATGGTTGGTGATATTAACTTCCTGTTTGTGGCACATTAGTATATGTGAGGGGGAAACTTTTCAAGATGGGTGGTGACCATGGTGGCCATTTTGAAGTCGGCCATTTTGGATCCAACTTTTGTTTTTTCAATAGGAAGAGGGTCATGTGACACATCAAACTTATTGGGAATTTCACAAGAAAAACAATGGTGTACTTGGTTTTAACGTAACTTTATTCTTTCATGAGTTATTTACAAGTTTCTGACCACTTATAAAATGTGTTCAATGTAAACAGAATACAGACGCGCTATAGCTCTGCGTTGTACCACGATGCATACTAAAGCCCCCCCCCCCCCAGGTTGCTGACACACAAACGCTGGCGAAGCTGCCTTCTTCTTATCACACCGTCACTTGATTTTCTTTTTATTCAGTTTTATTGAGTGTTCCTGCCAGTCCCCGCATGTTGCTATATGCTGTTTCTTTTGTACTCCAGGACATGCAGAGGAGAGAATGGTAAAGAACAGTAACTTCGGCGCTATATGCAATCATCAGACACTCCCCATCTGCCCGTTGTTTTGTTATACTTTTACACCAACTTATGTTCCTGTGATTGAGCATGCTCAAATGGGCATGCTCAAAAAATACAAGTGTAAAGCCACGAAAAGTGCACGCAGACACTTCATTTCACAAACAAAACAAGTGCACTTTTATTCAAGACTACCTGTATAACCAAAGAAAAAACAAAGCAAGTTACAGTAGGCGATTGATACAACAGCTTTCATGGTGCAATGCTAAGAAGTGCTGATTTTCATTCCGTGCTATATAAAATCATCACATTCAAATATTAACAGTTCCCACGCACCCAAGGACCGTCCTTCCTACATTTACGACACGTGTACTTGTTTCAGTGTACACACCTCTCTGTGCTATGGTTCCTATTACACTGAATGAGCACCTGATACTGTACTTTCTTCCCTGGGGGAAGGTCCCACATCAGAGAATTTCCAGTTACTGCATAAATTCACACCCGATCTGACGCTGTTCGTTTTCAAATAATATTGCATTAGTGCGATGATATTTTCACATATATTGTCTCTTTCTTTCAGGTGTGTAATAGAAACCACAGCATAGAGAGAAGTGTGTACATTGCTTCTTACAGGAAAAGGCGATGGAAAAAGTGCACTTGAATAAAAGTGCACTTTTGTTATACTTTTACACCAACATATGTTCCTGTGTTTGAGCGACACAGGCAGATGGGGAGTGTCTGATTATTGCATATAGCGCCGAAGTTACTGCTCTTTACCATTCTTTCCTCTGCATGTCCTGGAGTACAAAAGAAACAGCATACAGCAACATGCGGGGACTGGCAGGAACACTCAATAAAACTGAATAAAAAGAAAATCAAGTGACGGTGAGATACGAAGAAGGCAGAACCCGGGTGGGTTGCCGGGGGGGTGGTGTTAGTATGCATCGTGGTACACTGCAGAGCTATAGCGCATCTTTAGTGAAAACAGCCGTGTCAGATGGGGTTGTATGGATTGATTCTGAACGTGACTGAGAGAATGAAAAGTGAATTAAAAAAAAAAAAGCTAACCTTTACAAGGATCATAAATTGCACCGGCTGTTACAGACTGAAATCAAATGTATGCTTTTATTCTAAAATAGTAAGACTAAGAGCAGTTTACTTCTCAAAATGTAGTGGTGCAGGATCGAACTCGCGACTTTTTGATTCCAAGGCGAGAAGTGATTCTATTGCACCACGGAGGCAATTATAATAAATTACTGTCAATGTCACATGTTAAGGCGGCTTTTTGTTTCTGCAGTTATATTTTTGAATAAAAGCGCAATTGTTGTGTTATAATGGTACCTTTTGTGAAAATGTTTCTTTGATATTTGGACTTCAGGCTTCATATATTATATAGTTTATGCCTACATTTTGTCATCTACTACTAGAATATAGAAAACGTTTCTGTTTTAACAATGTGTTTACACAGATCACTGTAGAAACGGAACAGACATGAAATGTGTGTGTTCCAAATAACGATCTATTATTTCCACTCTAAAACTCCACTTCACTCTCAGATACTCAATCAAGGCATGAGCTGAGAGAAGTTTGTGCACGTTCTAAATTGGTGGGGGGATGGAATAGCCAGCTGCTTCTAGCTTCTCTTTATCAGCACATTTAGAGGACAAAGGACGCTGGCGGATAGGTGTGAAGAGATTTAAGAAGCAATTTAAGGTGGGACGGAATTACGAGTTTTTTCGTAGGCTCTGGTAATTCTAGTGTTAAACTACTGTGTCCTACACATTCATCTCGCTGGGATCTTAATCCACTGTCATTAGCTGATGAGAACTGTACAGAATTCATATCCAAGCAAATTGATTATTTTCTCGAGACAAATACACCCTCAGAAGTCTCAGCAGGTATACTCTGGGAAACTGTGAAGGCATTTTTAAGAGGACAGATTATTTCATATCTTTCTCACAAAAATAAATTGAAAATCAAGATGACATCTGAGTTAATCAGCAAAATTGCCAGAAAAGATCTAGAATACTACAGATCCCCCAATGAGACACATTATAGGAAAAAAACTGATTTTGCAATCACAATTTAACCTCTTGACCACTAAAAAAATGGAACAGCTTATCACAACATCTTTATTATGAACATGGAGAGAAGGCCAAAAACTTACACAGTAAATGTGGTATCATCCTCTTCAGATCTGAGTCAAAACAGAAACCCATAAAATTGGTGATAAGAGTGCTTACAGACAGGCCAGGAATAGGCTAAGCAATGCAATCAGATATGCTAAATGGAAACACAAAAATAAAATAGAGCGTCAGTTTTCAGCAAACAATAGCTCCTCTGCTTGGAGAATCCTTCAGTCTGTTATGAATTACAAAAAGACATCTCCCAGTGCTTACTCAGATTCATCCCTGTTATAATAATATTAAGAATTGTGTCACTGTATCTGTTTAAGATCTTTTTAAATGTATTTTTAATTCTTTATCTGTGTAAGATGCCATGAAGAGCTGAGCCAGCTTTAGCACAGAGTGTCAGCTTTCAGAATTGCTGGGCTAGGCAAAGCATAAAGACAGACAAGGACAGCTGTTGTCAGCCCTAAAAGGCCTAAGTGTTATATGATCTGACTGTCTGATGCTTAGCTCCGTTTGTCTACCTTGTTTGGCATTGTATTGGGGGATTTGGTCGTGTGGACACAATATAAAAGAACGCTGGAACCTTGCCAACCTTTGAAGACCTGTGGGAGTGCAAGACATAGACTCCAAAGCCACCTCCGTTGTGACAGCAAAGAAGCAATTTCTACACGACCGAATCCCCGAGGTTTAAGATATTAAATTTGACTGGTCTTCCCTGTCGTTTTATAGCAACGTAAGCCGCATTAAACAAGCTAAGTATATTCTGTCTTTTCTGTGACTTTGTCGCCGCCTATCGTCGAAAAGAGGGATATCGCCGTTATAATTTATAATTATTTAAATAAAGGGTTATTAAAACGCCGCAATATAAAAGAACATATTTCCACGGAGCTAACACTCCCATCGGAAACAGGCAGGGTGCCAGCCCACCGCAGACGTTTATCATTTTTTTTTGTTTTACTTTGTAACATGCATAATTTACTTTTTTATTACATTAATTATAGACATTTTTTATTGCTAATATTGATTTTTATTCATAAATCATTCATGAAAATCAAAAATATTCGAGTAAATGCATAATTTATGCTTGTGATGAGGAAGGTTCTTACTCATTTGACACTTTTTGTTTTTTTGTGAAGAAGTCATCTAACGTTGTTTGCCTTTTTCTCTGTCATTCAGCAAGCAAATGTCAATAGCAAAACATCGCATCAAAGAAGATGTGTTAAACATCTTTAGCAGCTTTAAAACCTGGTGCCTGCTTTTCTTCACTGGATAAAAATGTACGTTTTGGCATTCTCTTCCAAAACAGGCCTGTTTCATCAACATTGAAAACTAATTCAGCAGGGTAATTTCATCGTTCATCGGCTCTTAATGTTGCTGGAAATGCAGCAGCTGCTTCTGTATCTCCACTTGCCACTTCTCCAGTTATCTGTATGTTATGAAGATTGTTTCCGTTTTTAAATCGATGGAACCGTCCTCGAGTAGCTATGACATTTCACTGGTGTCGCCTTTTTCATTTTGAATGTGGTAAAAAATTGAGTTTGCTTTTTCTATTATGATTGGTCGACTTAATGGCATATTGCGTTCGACTTCATCGTCAATCCAGATGGAAAGCCATTTTTCCATTTCCTCAATCACATCGCTTCTGGAACAGGTCATTTTTGTTGCAGAAGTCATTGTGGTTGTAGTTGCTGATGAAACGATTTTCTCTTTATTTTTTAAAACTGTCTGTATTGTTGAAGTTGACAAATTTAATGCAGTGCCGATATCAATTTGGCATTCACTTGCATCTAATCGTCTGAGCACCTGCATTTTAGTTTCCAGCAAAATGCTTTTTCTTGTCACTTTACTTTCTTTTTCTTTGCAGCAACTCAATTTAAAACTAAAAAGGGATAATTGTTATTTATTGCAGTAAAAAAATGTAATATATGTCAAATGTAATATATATATAAAATGCTCAAAAAAATTAAAGGCACTCTTTCAAAACACGTCAGATCTCAAAGGAAAAAAAATCCTGCTGTATATCTATACTGATATGGACTGGGTAATGTGTTAGGAACGAAAGGATGGGTCATCATTTGATGGAAATGAAAATGATCAACGTACAGGGGGCTGAATTCAAAGACACCCCGAAAATCAAACTGAAAAAATGATGCAGCAGGCTGGCAAGTCCATTCTGACAAAATTTCGTACTCAGTAGTTTATATGACCCCACGTGCTTGTATGGATGCCTGACAACGTCGCTCCCAATGAGACGAAGGATGGTGTCCTAGGGGAACTCCTCCCATATCTGGACCAGGGCATCACAGTCTGAGGCACTGGATGGACCAAAACATCATGTTCCACCAAGAGGTGCTCTATTGGATCGAGGTCAGGCGAGTGTGCGTGGGTTTAGGGGCAGTCAGTGGGCTCAATTCCTTTATCCTCCAGGAACTGCCTGCATATTCTTACTCTCGCCACATGAGGCCAGGCATTGTTGTGCACCAGGAGGAACCAGCATAGTGTATGACAATGGGTCCAAAGATTTCATCCCGACACCTAATGGCAGTCAAGGTGTTGTTGTCTAGCCTGTGGAGGTCTGTGCGTCCCTCCATGGATATGCCTCCCCAGACCATCACTGACCCATCATCAAACTGGTCATGCTGAACGATGTCACAGGCAGCAGAACATTCCCAATGGCTTCTCCAGACCCTTTCTCTTCTGTCACATGTGCTCAGGGTGAACCTGCTCTCATCTGTGAAAAGCACAGGGCGCCCGCCAGTGGTGGACTTGCCAATTCTGGTATTCAATGGCAAATGCCACTCAAGCTCCACGGTGCCCATTAGAGGACATCGGGCCCTCAGGCCACCCTTATGAAATCTGTTTCTGATTGTTTGGTCAGAGACATTCAAACCAGTGGCCTGCCTGCCTGCTGGAGGTCATTTTGTAGGCTCTGGCAGTGCTCATCCTGTTCCTCCTTGCCCAAAGGAGTAGATATCGGTGGGTCCTGGTGATGGGTTAAGGATCTTCTACGAGGGGCCCAGTCCAGCTCTCCTAGAGTAACTGTCTGTCTCCTGGACTCTCTTTCATGCCCTTGAGACTCTGCTGGGAGACACAGCAAACCTTCTGGCAATGGCACGTATTGATGTGCCATCCTGGAGAAGTTGGACTACCTGTGTCAGCTCTGTAGGGTCCAGGTATGGCCTTATGCTACCAGTAGTGACACTGACTGCAGACAATTGCAAAACGAGTGACAAAACAGATGAGGAGGGAAAAATGTCAGTGGCCTCCCTCCACCTGTTCATTCCTGTTTTGGGGGTCGTCTCATTGTTGCCCCTCTAGTGAGCTAAAGCAGCTGAAACTGATGAAGAAGCCCCTCTGCGACTGAACTGACCAGATCAGTAGCCCACAAGTTTCATTGACTTGATGCTTTACTCTCATTAAAAAGGGTGCCTTTAATTTTTGAGCAGTATATATATACAGGTATATATATATATATATATATATATATATATATATATATATATATATTGTGACGGACAGCCGGGTCCCATGCCCGGCCGGGACGCCTCTGCTACATATGTCCTGGGGGAGCCATCAGGGACGTTGCAGTACCTTCCCCGGGGCGCTTGGGGGCAGCCTCCCTGGCTGTGGATCCCTCCTCAATCTCCCCCGTGGCTCCATGGGACATGGAGTCCACCACAGCAGCCCGGTTGGGAGATGGGGTGGCCGCTAGGGGGTGCTGCAGATGACCAGCCACCACGCTGGACAGTTTATCAGCCCCACCCGGAGGTGCAATTAAGACCAGCTGGTCAGGCACCTGGAACACTTCCGGGTGGGGTATAAAAGGGCGTGCCTCCCAGCAATCCGGGCCAGAATCGGGAGGAGGAGGACGAGGTTGCCTGGGAGGAGGAGTGGTGGTGCCAGGAAGTGTTTGGTTTGTGTGGGGTTTTTGTGCTTGGACTGTGTTGGGCCTGTGGGACACGGGGAAGACGTGTGCCCACGGCTGAAGAAAAGAAATAAAACCCTTGAGTGTGAACACGTGCCTCTGCGTAGTCTGTGCCGGGTCGGGCGCTATATAGCGCCTTATCACAATATATATATATATATATATATATATATATATATATATATATATTGTGAACGCTGGCCCCGGCACAGACAGACGGACAACATTTTCTTTACCCAACACACGTTTATTTTCTATACACACTATATACAAATGTCCAGATCACGTGCACTCACAAACCCCAGTGCCTCCAGCACCGATTTCCCCAAAGTCCAGGGCCCACAGTCTTTGTGCCTTCCTGGCCGCCTTCCGTCCTCTCTCTCCAGCTCAGTCTGCTGCCTCCCGACTTCCCCCTCCTGACTGGAGAGAGGCGGCCCCTTTTATGGGGACCCGGATGAGCTCCAGCTGCTTCCTGGCACTTGATGATGGCCACACCCCTGTGTGGCGGAAGTGCCGGCCGCGCACCCGGAAGCCGTCCGTGTATCCCCGGTCGTCTTCCCCCCGGCACTTCCTGGTGTGGCGGAAGTGCCGGGCTCCCGGGATAATTAGGCACTGGGGCGCCGCCTGGCGGTGGCCACGGGTCCCTACAGGGCTGGGCTTCCAAGCCCTGTACCCGAGGCCCCCTGCATAACCAGGACGGACGCCCCCACTCGGTCTGGAGGAGGCACACGCCCTCCTCCGGTCCTCCAAGGCGTCCCGACCGGGCTCCAGCCCCGGCCGAGGACCAGATGGGATAAACCGGCATCGGGGCGCCGCCTGGCGGTGACCACGGGCCCCTACAGGGTAGGGCTTCCATGCCCTCGACCCGTGGTCCCCAACAGAACCAGGACGGACGCCCCCTCGCGGTCTGGAGGAGGCACAAGCCCTCCTCACGTCCTCCTGGGCGTCCCGGCCGGGCTCCAGCCCCGGCCGGGGACCACAATATATATATATATATATACTGTATATATTAGAAATTTGTCAAAATGTTTAGTTAAATGCATCGCGCAACTTCTTAGCACAACTAGCACCTCTTGCACTTTATTAAATGCATTTATCAGACCTGTGATTATGATTTCTGCAATGTTCACATAGAGATTTTATAATTATTAGTTTCATTAAATGCAATTCCGTGTGTTTGGTATTTGATACACTATATTAAATCCCCCGGGTCAGTTACTGATAATGTTACGGCAATAAAGTCACATTAAACAAAGCCTTCTTTAAAGGGCAGAGTGAGGGTATAATCCATCCACCTGCTCTCTCTACTATTTTCTGAACTGACTTATTTCACTTTTAGCTTTATGTGATATTAAATGCTATCCCGGCAGTGTAGGGTGTGAGGCAGAGACCACCCTTGGATGGAGCTAATAAGGTATTGCAAGACACAGTCATTCATTATTAGGCTTAAACACAGTCACTATAATTAACCAGGGGCTGTAGAAGAGCAGCTGTGAACATGAAAATATCTGCTTCATTTTCCACTCGTAAGAATAGCTAGGACAGTATGGAAAAATAGTAATCCTGGATTTCATGATATTTTCCTATAATACATGCCAGTATAAGTGCTAAGTAAGAAATTAGCGATGTGCACATTGTGGAAGGTAGCCTCGGACACAAACAGGCAGACACAGAAAGTCCCGGAACACACACGTTTATTTACATTAAAGTCCGCACACAACACAATGCCTTGCACCAAACATCCTTGTGTCAGTCCCTTCCTCTTCCACTCTCCAGACTGCTTCTGCCATCTTTCCACCTCTTCTCCTGAGCATTGCCTTCGTCCTCCCGACTCCTGCTGTTGAGTGAAGTGAGGTGGCCTCTTTTATACAGCACTCTAGGTGTTCCCTAATTAATATCCGGCAGCACTTCCGGGTGTGGCAGAAGTGCTGCGGACCACAGTTCCAGAGCTGTCCAGGCACCCCCTGGTGGTGGCCACGTCCCTCCATAGAGTTGAGCTCTCAAGCTCTGTGGCCCCCATGTAATCCAGGGAGGTCACCCCCTTAAGGTCTAGGGAAGATACTGACCTTTTCCTGGTCCTTCTCTTCTTCTGGCATCCCGGTGGGACAAGGTCCCTGGACATCTGTCACAATATGAACAGAATTGAGCTGCCAAATTTAAGAAACCTTCTGAATTTATTTCAACTCTTTGACTTCTGCCTTTTCTTCTTCCTCTTCACACACTCATCTATTCTGGGATGTTTATGTCAAAGTAGCTATCAACATTGACATTTATGAAGGAACTGAAAACTGCTGATCACAGTTTAAAGTTGATGCCTGCATGAAGTTCTGCTTTCTTTTTTATTTTTCAGGGCTGATGGTGATGACTTCCTCGGCATATGCAGGTAACAAGCTTTCTGATTTCAAGTGGAACTAACACCTTAAGCTTTGTGACTTTTCATTCTTTGCAGTTAAAAGCAAACCCAGGGTTACCCGTTTTTATGAAATTAAAAAGTGGACATCTTATGGAAAACTTACATTTTATATCATATTGCTACAGACAACATGCGCTGTCAATGGCCATGCTAGTGGAAGGACAGAGGCGACTGCTTCCTGATGCCATGTATTACCCTGATACTCTGTGGGCAGAAATGCCCTGGCAGAGTTTCCATTTCTTCACCTGAATTTGTAATTATTACCTGAAAAAGGATTAGTATTCTACAAGGCAATGAGTGATTTATACTCCAAAACTGAAATAGTTTGAGCTGTGTCATTTGGTTTTCTTTGAATGTCCAGAGGTTTAGTCGTATTCCACCACATTCCCTAACAAAATACCAAAACATTTGAGGAAACATTTTCAATGCAAAAGGACAGAATGCATCAGTAGCCAAATGGAATGCCTGCCATTCTGTCTCTCACAGCTTTAACTAAATCACTGACTTCATTATTTCTTCTGTTTTTCTGCCCACACTTGAAAATTTCTGCACTTGAAAAATGTTCTTTAGTAGAGCACTTGTACAGTGAGAAAAGCGCTATATAAATGTAAAGAATTATTATTATTATTATTATAGCTGCTGTGATGTCTCACACAATTAAATGTCATTTCCGCAGCATGAATGATTTCCTCATCAGATCCAGGATGCACAATGAAGTATATGTTCTTTGATAAACTAGTCGCATTTTGAACTTTCTTTTGAAGTTTTGTGGTTTATATATGTTCTTCAAGATCTGGAGTTCCTTTGTTTGAAATTGAAACAAAGAGCCCACACTCGAAACAGTACATTTTATCTCAAAATCATTAATGCCCATTTCGAAAACAGCTATATTTCTTTTTAAGTTTGTTAATAAATTTCCATTAAGTTTTTGTTATTTCTACAGAAACCTTAACTCACTGGCACTCCAAAAGAAGTTAACACTACCTAAAGGATGCTCACCTTGGGATTAATAAAGTATCTATCTATCTATCTATCTATCTATCTATCTATCTATCTATCTATCTATCTATCTATCTATCTATCTAACATCTGCAGATCACGCCATGCTAACACTGGCTGCCATTTGGTTTTGTATCCGCTTTGAATGGAAAGAGCCAAATTCTAGCAGAATTGCCGACGACTGTGGCTGGCATGACTTCTTGAAACTATAAATAAACTTTGAGTGTCCATGCTGTCATATCCTCCAAAATTGTATGATTTTTCAGTGAAAACCCAGACAGTTTTATTGTTGTTGAAAATCCTCTCTGGACACTTATTTTACTAGCAAAAAGGAGTACCTGTAAAAGAGAATGTATGGTAACCCTGTCTATACCTTTTAATTTTTCTATGCTGTAATAGATTGTAAATAGCTTTGTTTAGCTGTCACTACCTCTTAGAATCATAAAGGCTAATCATAAAGGTTATGAACAGAATCAGTGACAAAGGGCAGCCCTGGCGGAGTCCAACTCTCACTGGAAACGGGTTTGACTTACTGCCGTCAATGCGGACTAAGCTTGAACACCGATCGTACAGGGGCCGAACAGCCCTTATCAGGGGGTCCGGTACCCCAAACTCTCGGAGTACCCCCGCAGAATTCCCCGAGGAACACAGTTGAACGTCTTTACCAAGTCCACAAAACAGATCTGGACTAGTTGGGCGAACTCCCATGCACCCTCCAGGATTCTGCTAAGGGTGTAGAGCTGGTCCACTGTTCCGTGACCAGGACGAAAACCACACTGTTCCTCCTGAATCTGAGGTTCGACTATCTGATGGACCCTCCTCTCCAGGACCCCCGAATAGACTTTTCCAGGGAGGCTGAGGAGTGTGATCCCTCTGTAGTTGGAACACACCCTCCGGTCCCCCTTTTTAAAGATGGTGACCACCACCCCGGTCTGCCAATCCAGAGGCACTGTCCCCGATGTCCATGCGATGTTGCAGAGGCGTGCCAACCAAGACAGTCATACAACATCCAGAGCCTTGAGGAACTGGAACTGGATCTCATCCACCCCCGGGGCCCTGCCACCAAGGAGTTTTTTGACCACCTCTGTGACCTCAGTCCTAGAGATGGAACAGCCCACCTCCGAGTCCACATGCTCTGCTTCCTCATTGGAAGGCATGTTAGTGGGATTGAGGAGGTCTTTAAAGTACTTCCCCCACTGACCCACAACATCCCGAGTCGAGGTCAGCAGCGCACCATCCCCACCATATACGGTGTTGACACTGCACTGCTTCCCCCTCCTGAGATGCTGGATGGTGGACCAGAATCTCCTTGAAGCCGTCCGAAAGTTGTTTTCCATGGCCTCCCCAAACTCCTCCTATGGCTGAGTTTTTGCCTCAGCAACCACCGAAGTCGCATTCTGCTTGGCCTGCCGGTACCTGTCAGCTGCCTCCAGAGTCCCACGGGACAAAAGTGTCCTGAAGGACCCCTTCTTCAGCTTGACGGCATCCCTTACCGCCGGTGTCCACCAAGGGGTTCGGAGATTGCTGCCACGACAGGCACCGACCAGCTTACAGCCACAGCTCCATACAGCCAACTCAACAATAGAGGCAGGGAACATGGCCCATTCGGACTCAATGTCTCCCACCTCCCTCGGGATGTGGTCAAGTTTCTGCCGGAGGTGGGAGTTGAAGCTACTTCTGACAGGGGACTCTGCCAGACGTTCCCAGCAGACCCTCACAACACTACCAGGCCTGACCAGCATCCTCCCCCACCATCGAAGCCTACTCACCACCAGGTGGTGATCAGTTGACATCTCTTCCCCTCTCTTCACCTGAGTGTCCAAGACATGTGGTCACAGGTTAGATGACATGACCACAAAGTCGATCATCGAACTGGGGCATAGGGTGTCCTGGTGCCACATGCACATATGAAACCCCTATGCTGTAACATGGTGTTTGTTATGGACAATCCTTAACAAGCACAGAAGTCTAATAACAAAACACCGCTCGGGTTCAGATCGGGGGGTCCATTCCTCCGAATCACGCCCTTCCAGGTCTCACTGTCATTGCCCACGTGAGCATTGAAGTCTCCCAGCAAAACGAGGGAATCCCCAGAAGGTATGCCCTCTAGCACCTCCTTCAGGGACTCCAAACTGCTGTTCGGCGCATGCGCACAAACAACAGCCAGGACCCATTCCCCCACCCAAAGGCAGAGGGAGGCTACCCTCTCGTCCATCGGGGTAAACCCCAATGTACAGGCTCCAAGTCGGGGGGCAATAAGTATGCCCACAACCACTCGGCGCCTCTCACCAGGGGCAACTCCAGAGTGGTAGAGAGTTTAGCCCCTCTCAAGGAGATTGGTTCCATAGTCCAAGCTGTGTGTCGAGGTGAGCCCAATTATATCTAGCCGGAACCTCTCAACCTCACGCAACAGCTCAGACTCCTTCCCCTTCAGAGAGGTGACATTCCACATCCCAAGAGCCAGTTTCTGTAGCCGAGGATCAGACTGCCAAGTTCCCAGCCTTTGGCCACCACCCAACTCACACTGCACCTGACCTCCTTGGCCCCTCCCATAAGAGGTGAGCCCATGGGAAGGGGGACCCACGTTGCCTCTTTGGGCTGTGCCCCATGGGTGCAGGCCCGGCCACCAGGCGCACAAAAATCGAGCCTCACCTCCAGGCCTGGCTCCAGAGGAGAGCCCCGGTGACCCATGTCCGGGTGAGGGAAAACGCCATCCAAATTTTTTGTTCTTCATAGGAGGTTATGTTGAACCACTCTTTGTCTCATCCCTCACCTAGGACCAGTTTGCCTTGGGTGGCCCTACCAGGGGCATAAAGCCCCAGACAACATAGCTCCTCGGATCATTGGGACACGCAAAACCCTCCACCACGATAAGGTGGCGGTTCAAAGAGGGGGGACTTCAAACCAAACTATAACCAATGTAAAACAAAACTGAGAACAACTGAACAATGCTGCACATCTTCTCTCTGACACACTAAAACTGAGGTCTTTCAGCCAACGAATTATTCAGCCTAAGTGTGTCAAGAAAAGTGACTGGGGCTCCTTCATACCACTAGCAATATGCCTGTATAGTGCCATAGTGGGACTGGAACTGCCAAGTCGAGAGTTTTCTTTTTAATTTTTATCCTTTTCAGTCATTGAGTGATAGTTACTTACCTTGGCAGTGACATCCATGACTCTGGTGACACTTTCTATGAAGTCAGTAGACGGATTGGGAGAGCATGGGGGGGTCATGAGGTCACTGGAAAGGGCTGTGTGGCGCTCCTGATATCTATGCAAAAGGACGAAGGTCCAAGTCTTTAGAATCCTGGGGCCTCATGCATAACGCTGTGCGTAGAATTCGCACTATAACATGATGTAAGCACAAAAGCCGAAATGTGCTTACACACAGAAAAATCTAGATGCAGGAATCTGTGTGTACTCCAGCTTCCACATTCTTCCACTCCATAAATCCCAGTCAGCGTGAAAAGTAACACGCTTGCACGCGCCTGCTGTCCCGCCCCAATTCCTCCCAGAATTACGCCTCTTTGAATATGCAAATCAATATAAATAGCCCTTAAGCTCAGCGTTCTGTGAAAAGACAATGGGAAAAGCACGGGGGAAAATATAACATTTTCAGCGAATACCAAGTGGAGGCAAAGGAAAAACATACTATTTCTTGATTTAAACAGTGAAATAAACAACAAAAGGAAGTTGATCGAGTGACATAGCGTGATGGAGAAACTCGAAAGCTCAAGTTCACAAAGTCGCACAGTGTCCGAAATAAGAAAGAAGTTACATATCAAAGTCGCTGTGAAAAGGCGAGTTGTAGCCCACCGTCTGAGCTTATTAGGGTACAGACAAAAAAAAATAGGCACACAGTGGGGAAAAAAAGCACGAAATGTCAACTTTACAGTAATCTCGAAATTTCCACTTTAATCATATAGTTTATTTTGTCATTAAAGTAGAACATCATAAACTTCATCTTAAAATCATTTAATTTATTAGTTTCGCAAATCCCATCATAGCTAAGTAGCATGTTAAATGCTTTGTTTTGTATTTGATCTTCAATGTGCTCTATGTGTGTGAATCACTACGTGCTTCCGTTCTTTCTCTTTCTCCGACAGGGCACAGAATCCATTACATTCGTGATATTACAGCTCTCTGAATAATTAAAATACTGACATGTATACGTGATATAATTTTCATGATGATTGGAATGAAAGCATGTTATTAAACATGGGAACACAATGGCGCAGTGATTGTTCATGTCTCACACAAGATGCTGTTGCGCCATGCACGACCTTCGATGAAATAATTTATTGCAGCAGTACTCTCTCTTTCAAACGTACTAACCTCAAATTCCTGTCCTTACTTTTCTTTCCCCAAATACCCAATCGCCACACAATCAGCTCTGTAATAGACATTAAGCCATCTGTAAGCTTAAAACGCAGATTCTTCAAAACTTTTAAGGGACATTGAAATATCTTCATAGTATGTGTTTAATTATTCTATCCATCTATCCTTCCAGTGTTGCGCCAACCTCAGCAAATATGCAGCGCGAGGCAGGACCAATACGTGAACTTGCTAGCACTGCGGCACCGTGTCCTCACATGTTTTATTATTAACAATTCAGATTATTTAAATGAAGTTAAAGTTTTATCTGTATAATGTAATCATCATCGCATGTAAATACGCGCTTTATAAAGTGGCGCAGGTTGTGCAATATTATAACTGTAGTGCAAGTTTACAGTGGGGTAATTGTACTTATAAGTACAAACAGTTCTACAAAGGAGCAATTGACTGAGTGCGTTTAAAGTTCTTGGGATGAAACTGTTTCTGAACAGTGAGGTCCGTACAGGAAAAGCTTTGAAACGTTTTGCTGTGGCTGAGGCAGCGTGGGCTTGATGCTGTATACTGATAATTCTCTTTCCGATCAGCTGCTGCTGTGATTCCCCACTCAGATACAGTGATATAAATACTCCGAGTGGTGCAGTGAGAGTAATATGGAAAAAGATGATCCACTGTGGCAACCCTTAAAGGGAGCAGCTGAAAGAAGAAGAAGGTGCAGTGAGAGTAACAACGCTAAAGCAGTTATGGTATTTGAGATACTATGGCTATTCCCTGGACCAGTATATTGTTACAAGTTAATTACAATCAGATGCATTACACTAATAAACAATATGCGGTTAGTTTCAGTGTATTTATAAAGCCGCGTCAGGAATGTGGTTCTAAGAAATAAAGGGTAACCACACAGAAACAGTAGCACTGATTTGATGCTGGGTGCCGCCAGTCTGCAAAACCGAGCAGAGAACTTGCGTACGACAGGGTATGAGGTACCGTGGAAAAGTGCGTGGCTTTACACCAAGTGTAGGTTTTATACATCGCGATTTGAACGTAGAAACGTTCTTACGCAACATTTCTGTGTGTACGCACCATTTATACATGAGGCCCTGGTGCTTCCAGTCTTGCTATATGACTACGAGACATGGACGCTATCCAGTGACCTGAGATGAAGGCTGGACTCCTTTGGTACCGTGTCTCTCCGGAGAATCCTTGAGTACCGTTGGTTTGACTTTGTGTCGAATGAGCGATTGCTCATGGAATCCCGAATGAGGCACATTACCTGCATTGCGAGAGAGCGTCAGTTATGGCACTACAGAGGGTGATCCAGCTCATTAGATCCCCATTGTTGGGGACCTGAGTGGCTGGACCAGGCCAAGGGCTCACCCACGTAACACCTGGCTGCGGAAGATAGAGGGTCATTTCTGGAGGGTGGGACTGGGCCACATGTCTGCCTGAGGGATTGCCAACCAGGATCCCGAGTTGTTTCGTCATGTAGTGGGTGTGGCAACACAAGGTACCATTAAATGCTCCCCAACTTCACTTGACTTGACTTTTCAGTCATTCTAGTGTGTGTTTGTAGATAGATAGATAGATTTAATGAACTTCTGTGAAATTAAAAACATTCCCACAAGAGACAAGGGTGTTGTACTGTGTTAGCCAATATGATTGTATTGAGAAGTCAAGGAACCTGACCCCTTTTATTGGCTAACTAAAAAGATTACAGTATGCAAGCTTTCGAGGCAACTCAGGCCCCATCTTCATCTTGCCTGATAATTGTCAAATGTACTTTGCATATTGTTATTATTTATGAATATTATCAATAATACATTATTTAAAGTGTAACTTAACTCCTGCTTGTCTTTTACTACACCTAATTGCCTGACGTTATAACTTAACTCCTGCTTGTCTTTTACTACACCTAATTGCCTGAGGTTATAAATGTAGAAGGGAACAGTGGTAAGATTTGAGATTTGAGGCATTCTGACAAAGGCTACAAAATAATAATACAAAAGGGGAAAATAGAGTAATATATTACTCTACCAAGACAAAGCAATGACAAAAGCAAAAAGTCGACCATAGAGACAAGAAACACAGTGTGCAGCATTCCATATAATGCATGCCCAGCATTGTACATGGGACAAACATTTAAAAGACTTGCAATAAGTATACAGAACCATTGCAATGCCAATTACAAGCTCCACCGGACACACGTTTAACTGGGACCCTGTGAAAGCAAAATTCAGGGCCAATAATAAGAGAGCTAGAGAGCTGCCTGAATTGTGGCTCTCTAATGAAAACACCATTAACAGACACTTGGACAGCATATGCAGGTTTAAAAAGGAGAACATCTAAGTAATAAAAAAGACTTCATCACCAACACCTTCCGAACCCCACTTTATTATCCCCCTCACCCTTACAACCTTCCTCCTCACCTGCTATATATTGCCTTTGATTCCTGTCTGTCTAATCATTTTCTTCTGATGATGGCACCTGGCAAGTTGTCAAAAGCACAGGAATAAAAACTGTTTTAAGGTGCATGACATTTTGTCCCTTCGTGGATCTCGAGCTACAAATATGTAAACCATATCACAGACCTTGCTTCCATATATATATGGAAAAATAAAAAGATATCTGTTCAATTTACATGTGCCTCAGTGTGAATCCGTGCCGGGTCGAGTGCTTATATAGCGCCTTATTCAAACTGGCGTAGTCGGCAGGATTCCGGTCCGTCCATTTGGACTGGGACCTGTACAAAAATATTGTGTGGAGGCCCGGCATAGCAGCGTGCTGCTATATGCAGTGGAGCAAGGCACGTGCGTGACACAACAGTGCAAGTAGCGCACACCCGACATAACCGCGGGTGAACAGACACAGCACAGTACAGAGCGCGCTCCTGAGACAGAGAGCGCACTACTACCACAGAGCATACTCCCGAGGTGGAGAGCGCACTACAAGCGCAGCGCGTACTCCCGAGTCAGCAATGCGGCGCGAGGCACATGCCTACACGAGCAGCAGAGAGTAGCAGGGAAGACGCCCGAAGGAACAACATACCAAGTGGGGAAAAAGAAAACCGGGCGGGCTCGAAAGCCAGCGAACAGACATGGCCATGCCGTTAAGAGCAACGGGATCCATAGAAAGGTCGGCGACGGACCCAGAGATGATTCACCATGGCTGAGGTCCGTCTGCCTGCCTCCTAGGTACAAAAGAGCCGAATCCCTGTCAATGGCTGGCTGATGCCTGTCCGTGGCGCAACGGTGAGACAAGCTCCGAGGGGAATGACGCTGACCTGAGGGCCCTATTCGACTCCAAACAACGGTCGAGAGACGAGAGCCCGGAAGATGTCCCTGGTATGGTTGTTCCAGTGGAGCAGGAGGAACCCCTCTCTGTAATAGGTAAGGGGAGGGGGGGATATTTGTCGGCTGCCTGTCGACAGCGGTATCCAGACGGGGACGATGAACCTCCACCCCGCTCCCGAAGACGTCCTGGAGGCACCTGTAAAGAAAGCACAGGGCCTCCAAGATTCACGATCGGCGCAAGACGAGGTGAGTTTAACTCTGTCGCCAGCCGATAGAACTGACTTCTCCTAGGCTGCACACGAGGTGGAGGCGGTCCTCCTACCTCTGCAATCTCTGGACCAGATCTTTCAGGTCCTGCAGGAGGTGAAGGGAGGTCTGGACAAGAGACTTGGCACGCCGTTGGAAACCATTGCTGGATGGCTCAGCAGACGCGGTACATCATCCTCCAGCCTGCAGGACAGAGCAGTACAAGTAAGTGAAGCCTGTGCTGTAAAAGAAAGGGGGGGGGGGAGCACAGAAGCTGCCGTCACGATTAACACGGCTTGCCAGGCCGGCCTGCCCCCTACACAAGACGTTGCCATGGTGACTGATAACATGGCAGGAGAGTGTGCTGAGATGCAGCTGAAAGATGTCAGCTGCCAAACTACCTTGCCCCAACTGCCGGTGCCGGTCTCACGGGCGTCTAGAGGGGTGCAGACGGTGAGGGGCCCCTCTTCTTCCCAAAAAAGGGACTCAGACCACCAATACACCTTAGGGAAAGAAAAAGAGCCGGAAGAAGAAGCCGGAAACTCCGGAAAGAGCGCAGCATGAGCCCGTTGACGGGAAAGCATGGACGGGCTATGCAGCAGAGGAGCAAAGTCGCCATAAGCCCTCAACTGATAGGGAGGAGGGGCGGGAGTTTACTACCTGCTTCTGCTCCCGCAGGGGTCGGGCAAAGGAGAATCGGATGTGTTATAACTGCGGCCGCTGTGGCCACGTCTGGAAATGTTGTCCAGAGAGGACGTCCGAGTGGCAGGGACGTCGTGGCAACACCCCCAGGTCTGTTTATTATATTTCCACAGGGTGGAGTAGAGGACACTGATTCCCTATACCGGAGAGGACTGACCCTCGCGGGACAGGTCGATAAGCCCCACGAGTCTCATCTGGGAGAGGGGCAATGTAATGGATAGCCGGGTTCCATGCCCGGCCCTTCTGCTCATGTTCCGTGGGAGCCACCAGAGACTCCTCAGTACATTCCCCCGGGACACTTGGAACCCCTAGAGTTTCCTGCCTGCTTCCACTCCCGCAAAAGTCGAACCGAAGGGAGTCGAGTGTGCTGCAATTGCAGCAACTGTGGCCACATTTGGCGATGATGTCCTGTGAGGACGTCCAAATGGCGGCGACGTCGGGGCAACACCCCCAAACCATTTGCTTATATTTCCACAGGGCAGAACCATAGTGCTGAGGACACCAACTCCCCATCATGGAGAAGACCAGCTTTCGCGAGACGGGCCGCTAAGTCTCACGAGACTCATCTGGAAGAGGGGTGGTGTAATGGACAGCCGTGTCCCATGCCCGGTCGGGACGATCCTGCTGTATATGGTCCGGGGTAGCAGCCATGGACTCCTCAGTACCTCCCCTGGGACGCTTGGTGGCAGCCTCCCTGGTTGATGATGCCTCAGTTTCCCGCAGGGTTTCATGGGAGATGGAGCACCAGGAGCACTCCCGGGAGGGCCAAAAAAGAAGCAAGCAACCACCACTCAGGGCCAGAATCGAGAGGAAGAGGACGAGGTTGCCTGGGAGGAGTGGTGGTGCCAGCGGAAGGATTGCTGTGTTTAAAGTAAGGTGCTTTGGGACTGTGTTATACCTGTGGGGTTCACTGGGAAGACGTGCCCCACAGGGGAAGAGTGTTTGGACTGTGTTTAAGTGTTTGGGACTGTGTTGGGCCTGTGGGACACGGGGAAGACGTGCCCCACGGCTGAAAAGAAAATAAAGATTTCTGTTCAATTTACACGTGCCTCTGTGTGAATCTGTGCTGGGTCAGGCGCTTATATAGCGCCTAATTCACAATATATATGTATCTTTTCTTTCTTCTAGTTTTTTCAGCATTATTGGACTTTTATATAATGCAACACAAATAATAATCTTGCAATAAAGAATTAATAACTGCTTTCCTAAAAAATAAATTGCCAAAATGAAGGTTAAGCAGGCAGCCTAAGATGTACACATCTACAGAAAGCAGTGTTGACTGTAAGAAACTGTTCTCATCTTCTTCCTCTTTAACACCCTCATCTATTTTAGTACATTTGTGTCACAGTGGCTCCTGACGGAACCGTTCCTAAATGAGCTAATAACTGTTATATTTGAAGTTGAAGTCAAACTTTTTTTCTTCTTTCAAGGCTGCTGGCAGTAAGCCAGATTACAACCTGCCTGAAGAAGGGGCCTCAGTTGCCTCAAAAGCTTGCATATTGTAATCGGTTCACTTAGCCAACAAGAGGTGTCATTTTGCTTTGACTTCTCATTGCATCCGTAATGGCTAACATGATACAGATTTCAAAGTAAAAATCAGGGGTTACTGAATATAAGTAACACTTGTACGTGTGTAGTCTTCCTACTGCTGCTAGTGTTTGGCCTAACAGTTTTCAATATCTGATGGACTTCCAGCCTGTAATAACAGAAATACATCTATCCTTCAGATCTGGAGACAAGGCCGCCCTCAGGGTAACCAGAGCCAACCTGTCTCATGCTACAAGGAGAGCTAAGTGGGCATACGCGCAGAGGATTAACAAACACTTCAGCAGCACCAGAGACATACGTCGTATGTGGCAGGACGTTCAGACAATTATAAACTACAAGCCCAACCCACACAGTAGTGATGGTGATGCCTCTCTTCCGGATGAGCTGAACAACTTCTCTGCACGGTTTGAGATGCAGAACAAAGAGCCTGCGAGAAAAGCAACACCCTCTTTCACTGACCAACTACTCTGTCTCTCCATAACAGATGTGAGGAGGACTCTATCCAGAATCAATCCACGCAAGGCTGCAGGACCTGAAAACATACCTGGTCGTGTGCTCAAAGAATGTGCCAGTCAACTGGCTGGTGTCCTCACAGACATCTTCAACACATCTCTGAGCCAGTCGTCAGTCCCAGCATGCTTCAAGTCCACCACCATCATACCAGTGTCGAAGAAGTCATCAGTGACATGCTTGAATGACTACCGACCAGTTGTACTCATGCCATTTATCATGAAGTGCTTCAAAAGGTTAGTCATGTCACACATAAAGACTAATCTCCCTGCCTCCCTTGACCCTCTTCAGTTTGCATACCGCTCAAACAGGTCAACTGAGGACGCCATATGCTCTGCCCTTTATCTCTCCCTGACACATCTGGATAAAAAAGACACATATGTGAGGATGCTATTCATAGACTTTAGCTCTGCCTTCAACACAATCATCCCTGAAAAGCTGGTTGTAAAACTGAGCAGGTTGGGCCTGAACACCACCCTGTGCAATTGGATCCTGGACTTCTTGACAGAGAGGCCCCAGTCAGTTCAGATGGGCTGCAACACTTCCAGCAACACCACACAGAGCACTGGAGCGCCGCTGGGCTGCGTGCTTAGTCCACTGCTCTTCACCCTGCTGACTCACGACTGCATGGCCACGCACAACACCAACAACATCATCAAGTTTGCGGATGATACAATGGTGCTGGAACTGATAAGCAGGGATGATGAAATAGCATATAGAGATGAGGTGGAATGGCTGTCCGCATGGTGTGAAGACAACAATCTATCTCTCAATGTCGATAAGACAAAAGAGATAATTGTGGACTTCAGAAAATCACATCCTGCCCACATCCCACTCAGTATCAACGGTTTAGATGTGGAGATTGTTAGGACTACCAAGTTCCTCAATGTGCACATAACAGGAACTTACGTGGACGCATAACACCTCATTACTAATTGAGATAGCCCAGCAGAGACTACACTTCCTGAGGTGGCTGAAGCGAGCAAGTCTTCCCCCTTCCATCCTCACCATGTTCTACAGAGGCACCACTTAGAGTGTTCTGACCAGCTGCATCAGTGTCTGCTATGGCAACTGCAACATATCCGAATGAAAGTGCCTGCAAAGGATAGTGAAGAGAACAGAGAACATTATTGGGGTACCTCACCCTTCACTACAGGACATATTTTACAAATGCAGTGTCCGTAAGGCCTGCAGCATTGTGCAGGACCCCTTACACCCCTCACATGGACTTTTCACACATCTGCCATCCGAGAGAAGATATTGTAGCATCAAAGCCAGATCTGCCAGGCTGCAGGAGAGTTTTTACCCTCAAACTGTCAGACTCCTTAACACCATGCTACCACCTGAGATCTCCAACACGGCCTCAACCACCTCTAAAAACAGAACTTTTATACATGCAAGCCACTTTCCTGCAAAGACGAGTGTGCATGGAGAAAAGAACTGAAAATCTCATACTGACCTTTAAGGATTATGACACTCTTGATATCCTTCTGCTCTAAAACATTCTGACCTGTCATTGTTTACACGTCTTAAACAACTATTAATCATACACTGATAATTTCTGTATTATCTATATCTATTATTTATTATTTATTTATTATATTACATATCTATTGACTATGATTGATTAATGTATCTAGATTGCAAATACCATACATTGCATCAAGAAGCAATATTGACGTGCTTACTACACGTCAATATTGCTGCTACTTCTTTGTCTTGTCTTTGCACAATGTCTTGTCTTGTTTGTACTTTAATTTTAAATTTAAATGTTAATTCTATTTTTAATTTATTATTTGCACGTCATGCTGTTACGCTGTGAACCCTGAGCTTCGCAATTTTGTCTATCTGTATACTTGTATATGGTTGAGATGACAATAAAGTTCACTTTAACTTTGAAACAACAGCCTTATGCCTGTTTGCATAAAAATCAGAATTTTTAGTTGTATTAGAAAATTTAATTTTTGTGTACTGCTATCATTAATTGGTGCAGTGGGTAGCGCTGCTGCCTCGCAGTTAGGAGACCCTCGCTTCCCAGTTCCTCCCTGCATGGAGTTTGCATGTTCTCTCCTTGTCTACGTGGGTTTCCTCCCGGTGCTCCGGTTTCCTCCCACAGTCCAAAGACATGCAGGCTAGATGCATTGGCGATTCTCAATTGTCCCTAATGTGTGCCTGTTGTGTGTGTGTGTGTGTGCGTGCCCTGCGGTGGGCTGGCGCCCTGCCCGGGGTTTGTTTCCTGCCTAGCGCCCTGTGTTGGCTGGGTTTGGCTCCAGCAGACCCCCGTGACCCTATAGTTAGGATGTAGCAGATTGGATAATGGATGGATGAATGGATGCTATTATTAATACAGAATCTATTCACTTTTTTATTTTCTTCTGATTATTTTACTTCATAATATCTTATTATTGCAATAATACAGTGTATTAAGCATCTAATTTTAACGAGACTTAAAAAAATATATATGGGAAGGTGCCTTGTGATGGAAGGGCTCCATATGCAGGACTTGCCACCACCTTGGATGCTGTGCTGCCACAGTAGACTCTGCCACCCTGATATGGGGAAGAACTGCGAGGGACTATGAAAGATTGTGTGCTTTGTGTTTTCTTTATCTTATGCATGTATTGATTAGATACATAATACAATAGTGATAAAGGCCTGGACTAGAAAAACATAGCTTAGTGTTAATTGTTCTTTGTCCAGCAATCACTCTATTTTACGGATTTACTGAGCTGCTTGGCTTCCCACATGACTGGCTAGAACCAGTAAACAGGAAAGTTTAAGGTCAGCATGGGCCAAAGCTGCAAAAGAACAAGGTATATTATATGAGACTGGTGTCATGGGTAAAACTGTCACTAATTAAAGATGTTAGAAGAAAACTAGGACCTGACTCTTCCACTGGCCCACAAATGCCACAGGGAAATGTGAAAAAGATGTAAATAGCAGTACGAATCAACAGTTTGGGTTCCACTCCAGCCACTGCAGCTGGATGCTCCACAAGGCACAATGACCACCTCCCTGAGCACTTGGCACATTGGGTGTTTGTTAGTCCCAGAATTATCCTTGACACTCTTCTTTGGAATTTCTCTCATTCTGTTATGGCTTTATGTAATATGGAGATCAATACTGAACACAGTACTCCAGGTGTGATCTCACTACTGTGCTTAAACCTTAAGCACAACTTCCCTTGACTTGTACTCCACACAACATGCCATATAACCTAACACCCTATTAGCTTTCTTGGTCGTTTAGGTCCACTGTCTGTATGTGGATGGTGATACGTCCACTTTAGAGGGTACTGGAGGACAGTAAATGGAAGCGACATCAGCAATGGAATGACCGCCAATCTTCCGTTCTGCTGAGATACAAGAAGAAAAGATATTGACACAAAGTGCCAATCCCTGGTTCAGTGGGTAATCACCATCAATAAAGCCCTCAAGCTGCCTCCAATACCTGTCTATCACACTACTTGATCATTTACTCCATGTGTTCATGGCTCTCTGTGTAAAGAAAACATCTCTAACATTTGTGAGAAATTTGCCATTAACAAGTGTCCATCTCTGTCTCTGTGTTCTTGTTGAAGAACTCATTTTAGAAAGATTACCAGACTAATTTTAAACAGTTCAATTATGTCACTTCTTAATCTCAGTTTCTACTGGATAGTTTTAGTATTACCAGCCCAGTAACTTCCATAATTGCTTCTGTACCATCAGGATTTAGAAAGTGAAAAGCCCGCCTGGTCATTCACCAGCAAACGCAAGCTCTTAATGTGTAACAGAATATAACATTTTGTAATAAACTCAGACCTGTACATACCTAACTCACCTCGGAGTACTGCACCCTCCACCCATCCTTCTGCTGATACCACCATAGGAGAGACACCCCCACCCACAATTACAGCAGCCCAGGTAAGCAGAGAGCTGAGAAGACTTCGTGCCAGCAAAGCAGCGGGTCCAGATGGAGTATCGCCACGACTGCTGAAGGCCTGTGCATTGGAGCTGTAGAGTCCTCTACAGCGCATCTTCAACCTGAGCCGGGAACAGGGGAATGTCCGAGGCTTTGGAAAACATCTTGCATCACCCCAGTCCCAAAGGTATAACATCCTAGTGAGCTGAATGATTTCCAGCCTGTTGCTCTAACGTCACATGTGATGAAGACCATGGAGAGGCTGCTGCTTCACCACCTGAGGTGACAGGTCCGCCATGCCCTCGACCCTCTGCAGTTCGCATACCAGGATAAGGTGGGAGAGGAGGATGCCATCATCTATATGCTTCACCGATCCCTCTCCCACTTGGACAGAGGCAGTGGTGCTGTAAGAATTATGTTTCTGGACTTCTCTAGCACCTTCAACACCATCCAACCTCTGCTCCTTAGGGACAAGCTGACTGAGATGGGAGTAGATTCACACCTGGTGGCATGGATCGTGGACTATTTTACAGACAGACCTCAGTATGTGCGTCTGACGTTGTGGTCAGCAACACAGGAGCGCCGCAGGGGACTGTACTTTCTCCGGTCCTGTTCAGCCTATATACATAGGACTTCCAATACAACTCTGAGTCCTGCCACGTGCAAAAGTTTGCTGATGACACTGCTATCGTGGGCTGCATCAGGAGTGGGCAGGAGGAGGAGTATAGATAGATAGATACTTTATTAATCCCAAGGGGAAATTCACATATTAGGTATAGGAACCTAATCAAGGACTTTGTTAAATGGTGCGACTCAAACCACCTACACCTGAACACCAGCAGAACCAAGGAGCTGGTGGTGGATTTTAGAAGACCCAGGCCCCTCATGGACCCGTGATCATCGGAGGTGACTGTGTGGAGAGGGTGCAGACCTATAAATACCTGGTAGTGCAGCTGGATGATAAATTGGACTGGACTGCCAATACTGATGCTCTGTGCAAGAGAGGACAGAGCCGACTATACTGCCTTCTTTTATGCGGTGGTGTGATGGGGAGGCAGCATAAAGATGAAGGACGCCTCACGCCTGGACAAACTGGTGAGGAAGGCAGGCTCTATTGTAGGCACGGAGCTGGACAGTTTGACATCTGTGGCAGAGTGACGGGCACTGAGCAGGCTTCTGTCAATCATGGAGAATCCACTGCATCCACTGAACAGGATCATCTCCAGATAGAGGAGCAGCTTCAGTGACAGACTGCTGTCACCGTTCCCCTTGGGATTAATAAAGTATCTATCTATCTATCTATCTATCTATCTATCTATCTATCTATCTATCTATCTATCTATCTATCTATCTATCTTTTTTCAGGGTCAGCGTGGCCCTAGTCCACACTGATAATGTCAAGTACCAGTCAAGACCCATACATGAACAAACCCTCATGGCTCAAAATGAGAATCTCTACTGGGATGTGAAAGAAGAACCCATGCAGTCTCAGGGACAACATGCAAACTCCACCGACATGGAATTCATACCCAGCATTCAGACTCCCTGATGCGTCCAAGGTAAATGCTGTGTGGGTCATAAAGAGGATATTTAAATTTAGACATTTGGTGTGACAAGGGTTTCTTGGAACTGAGAGGCAAATCATACTCAATATCTTAGAGAATAAATACACAGTACATGATGTGCAAATTGTGACACATCTGAAGTGTGAACTTTAACTCAAAGAGCAGCCTACAAGTTGGTCATTTCCTGCAAAGGCGGAAGATTCAGCTCAGGCACATTTGTTGAGCTGTGTTACAAATAAGATGCAGTCAAGTGGACTTTACTGGATTGTTTGTAAGTAGAGCTGATGGTTTTAAACCTTTAAATAAAAAATCTAATCTGTGAAAATAATGAAGAAATAATAGCTACAGCAAAAATGCAGTAATTTTGAAACGCCGGATATTAGAGCAAAAGGTAATCAGTAAAAAGATCAAAAGCAAATTATGACAGAAATAAGTGCAGTAAAAAGCTTTAGAGACTGGTGTTGATGCTGTGTGACATTAGAAATGTGAGTGCAAATGTGACACACTGTTTATAATGGAGTAATACAGTGTCATGAGATACTGGACACGTTTAACTCTAAAAAGAGTTCATTATTGACAGCGTCGTTAGAATCTGTTATTGTCAAATAAATCTGCCGGGCTCCTTCTCACAGAGCAGCCGTTGATGGAGTGAATAAGGCATAGCAAGACACACTCACTCATTATTAGGCTTAAACACAGTCACCAATTAACCATGGGCTGTAGAAGGAAAACTGTGAATATAAAAATATCCACTTCATTTTACACTTGTAACAATAGCCGAGGACAGTATGGAAAAATAGCAATCCTGGATTTCATGAAATTTTCCTATAATATGGGCCAGTGTGAAATATGCAATGTGCACATCTGCGGAATTGAGCTGTCAGCTTTAAGAAACCCTCTGAATTTATTCAAACTCTTTGACTTCTTCCTTTTCTTCTCCTTCTGGTAACTACGCTACGGCAATAAAATTTGATCTATTCTGAGATATTTGATTTGAAGTGGCTATATACACTGACATTCATGAAGGAACTGAAAACTGCTGTTCAAAGCTTAAAGTTGAACTCTGCATAAAATTCTGCTTTCTTCTTTATTTTTCAGGGCTGATGGTGATGACTTCCTCAGCATATGCAGGTAACAAGCTTTCATATTTCAAGTGGAACCAACACCTTAAGCTTTGTGACTGTTGTTGTTCTTTACAGTTAGAAGCAAACCCAGGGTTACCATTTTCTATGAAGTTAAAAAGTGGACATGTTACATAAGACTTGCATTTTATATCATATTGTTACAGGCAGCATGGGTTGTCAATGGTTCCTTACCCTGTTCAGGATGCCCTTATAACAGAGGGACAATTTAGTTGCTAGTGCCTTGCCAGGAGACATTGATAGTGGAAGGACAGAGGCAACTGTCCCCTGATGTCATGTATTACTCCAATAATTTGGGGGCAGAGTTCCCATTTCTACACCTGAATTTGTAATTATCACCTGAAAAAGGAATAGTCTTTTCTACAAGGCCAGACTTTGTGAGTGGTGAATACACAAAAACTGAAATAGTTTGCTCTGTCTCATTTGGTTTTAATGCCCAGAGGTTTAGTCGTATTCCACCTTTTTCCCTATCAAAATACCAAATCATTTGAGGAAACATCTTCACTGCAAGATGATTGAGCACATCAGTTGCCAAATCACAAAACGGAATGCCTGCCATTCTGTCTATCACAGTTATAACTAAATCACTGACTTCACTACTGCTTCTGTTTTTCTGCACACACTAGAAATTTTTCACACAACTCCAGAAAAATGTTCTTTGTTTGAGCACTTGTACAGTCAGTTTGTCTATACTGTATGTAACTGAAACAGACGCACTTAAACTACAAAAGGTACATTCTGTCTCCAATTTGTTAATGGTCATTTCGAAAACAGATATATTTCTTTTTAAGTTCGTTTTTAAATTTACATTTACATTTTATTTGTACAGAAACCAAAACTTAACGATCACTCTAAAAGAAGTTTACCATACTGTGACAGATAGTAGGCGCTATCGCACCCTTGAACCGTCGGACAATACGTCAGACACCAGATAAAAGTGCAAAAGTAGACTTTATTAATTAACAGTAGTGCACAAAGCACCCTCCTCTCCACAATACTCATTTATCCACACAAATACAATAATCAATAATCCTCCACACTCCCAGACACGTTGCCACCCTTCCACCCAGCTCTGCTCAACGTCTGGGGCTTTCCCACAATCCTTTATAGTTTCTGACCTGGAAGTGTTTCCAATCCCCCAGTCCATGTGATCTCCGATCACTTCCGGGTCAGATAAAAAGTCTTCTTCTTCACCCCGGAAGTACGTCATTCCCTCTGTCGCCTTGACTAAGACGTACATCCAGGTTATAGGTGAAACCAAAGTCTCTGTGTCTTCCTGCTGCGTTTGTTATTATGAAAATCTGCTAGGACACTTATTGTACTTCAGAGAAAGAGGACCTGATTGGATAAAAGAAGACGTGTAATAACCCTGAGCGTAGGTGGTTTTTTTTCTAGGTTATAAATAGATTATAACTAGCTTTTTAAGCTGTCACTATCTCTTAGAATCTACTTAGTTATTAATTTGGATACTGTATATACTCGTGGATACGTTCTCCCACAGATAAGTTGGGAATTGATTGATTGATTTTATAGTATAATTTCCGGTGTTTTATAATGTCAGTCGTATAAGTCAAATGAGGAAAACTCACACTATTGGTCCAAGAGATTATGATATGCTAACGCCCATGACCCTTTTTTTCAATGTGGGTGCGGCAATGCGCTGTATCAGCGTGTGCTCCTAGCCTCTCTCTCCCTCTTTCTCTATTGTGCCTACATGACTACACAGTAATACCCGAACTATTCCGAAGCAACATTTTCACTGTTTTGTTGTTTTTTGTATCTCACACCCACATACACCTTTATCATAAGAGCATCCCTTATCTATGATGGAGCGTTCGATCAGAAGAAAATTTGAAGCTGGTATTAAATTAAATGTCGTTGAAGTAGCGAAAGAAATTGGTAACTGCGCTGTTGCTATAAAATTCGATGCGTCTGAGAAAATGATGTGAGATTGGAGGAGGCAAGAAGATATATAAAAAAAAAATTAAGTGTCGCATTTTTGAACGGGCGTATAAGTCAGGGTCTGATTTTATGATCGATTTTTCGGGTTTCAAGACCTGTAATAAGAACGTAAGTTTAATGTCACTGTACTCTGTACAAGAAAATATTTTATAAATCCTTTCACATGTACAGGCGAGGCCAAAAGGGGCTCTCAGCATTTAGAAGTGCTTAGCCAAGTATAGGACAAGATGGACGGAGACAGCTTGAGGAATGTGTAGTCAGCCTAAAGACAGGTGTATGCTATTTTGTCCTCTGTTGGAAGTGAGCACTGGATCTTCTTTCTTTGTTTGGATAAGGATTATTTGCCAACGTGGGGGCCTGCACGTGGAAGAACCAGTATAAAAGGCTTGGACAGCAGCCAGACACTTTGAAGCCGACGGACGGGTGGGTGATGTTGTCATCCATCCTGAAAACAGCGCAGCGACGAAAAATGGCAGACTGTATAGATCAAGATACCACCTTGGTATTGTCATGCTATTTGGCTTCCTCATCTGTAATGCAGCGTAAATCGTCAGTAAAGAAAGCTAAGTTATTTTCTCTTATGTGATTTTTACCACCATATCACTATGGGAGAGGTATTGCCTTTTAATATCATATCTATATAGTTTTTGGTTGCTTAAAACGCCTTTTTGTAAAAATTACAAAAGAACTTATTCCAACTAGGGAGCTATATTGCCCCTAAAAGGAAACAAGACCCGACTTATACGTGACCATATACAGTCATTTTGCCACTAACTTTTAGTGAGAGATTACAGTGTATGTTAAACATTTCAATATTTTCATTAATATCTCCCTGTCAGTACTTATACTAATGTATAAGAAAAATCTGTATACTTAATGTCTTATATACTGCTATAAATGAATGTTTTGTCTACCTACCATATTTCATTTTTATTGAATTTGCTGCATAAAATCTTTTTGTTTCAATCAGAATCACAATCAGAATTCACTTTATTTGCCAGGTACACTAATGTATACTACAAATTTGTCTTGATATTATTGGTGCAACACATGGATAACACAGAATACAAAAGATAAATAGAAAAGTAGAAAATAGAAAATTCTACAATATGGTGCAGCATACAAAGGCAATACAAAAGATGAAGATATAGTAGGATTAAGTATAGCATTTCAATATGCAGTAACTTACAGCCTGTGATCCTTTCACTGGGTTTACTGATGCGCTGCTGGTTGGCCTTAATCTGAACAGTGGCGGCTCCAAACCAGACAGTCATACTGTAGATGAGGTCAGAATGGACTCAATGATGGCTGTGTAGAATTGGACCATTATTGACTGAGGGAGTTTGATGCAAAAAGAGCATTCTCTGATGGGCTTTCTTAATAATGCATGTGATGTTATTGTCCCACTTCAGGTTTTGTGACAGAATGGTTCCCAGAAGCTTAAATGATTCTGTCATCCCAACGGCTAAGCCTTTTACAGCCAATGAAAGGTGAGCAGACGTCTGTTTCCTGGAGTCTGTGATCACCTCCTGAGTTTCAAAGGTCCAAATGATTATGGCTGCACCACACACTCAGATGTTCAGCCTCTTATCTGTATAATGACTCATCACTGTTTGAAATGAGGCCTATGAGTGTTATTTCACCTACAAATTTAAGAACACTGAACTTGCCACCGGTGCAGTCATTTGCATAAAGTGAGAAGTGTAGTGTGGAGAGGACACACCCCTGAAGCCTAAAGAATTAGTCTGCAGAGTTTTGGGATACAGAAAGAAATTCAACTACGTAAAGAAAAACACTGAACAAACATTATGAGAATGCGCAGTCTCCACACAGACAGTAGCAAGAACTGAGATTTGAACCCAGGATCTTGGAACAGACTTGACCACTACACTAAGGTGCCAAATCTTGTGCCTAATCAAAAGGTAAAAAAAATCAATAAAATGTTCATTTATTATTAGCATTTATGAACTAACTAGTAGATATGGAATCAGGAGTTGTCTATTTGGTCTGAAGAATTAATCTCATGAAGTTGTGCACTTGCATTTGACACACACACACATAGATCATTTTCATTTCTCAGGTCCCTCAGTAATTCTGTTACAGGAGAATCCGACCTGAGCTGCAGTAACTAACTGTACACTGATGATGTACTAAATAGAGGAGGTCCATCGAAACACAGCAGACCGGTGGCTTCAGAACTGATGATGTTATTTTCTTTGATGTTGAAGTTCACTCAATGGATGAAAAATTTAATCCAAGAAGCTCACTTCACCAGAGCAGGAGTGTTAAAAATAAGAAACAAGCTCATCCCGCTGGTTTACGGTCTGGCTGTTAACTCAGAGCCACAGATAAGACGAGAGGCGTCTGGTCTCTAACTGCACTTTATAAACTCTCTTCTTGATTAAATGTTTCCCTTGAAGGCGTCTTATGATTCCTCTCTCAATAAACATAAAACTGTGACCCTTCAGTAGTCAGCAGGGTCTCTCACATTAATGTTTAGTTTCTCTGTCTGATTCTGCTACTTCTTCTCCTAAGAAAATGCATCCATCAAGTCTTAAAAAATGCAAAATTAATATCCATGTAAAAATAAAGTGAGACAGATTTGCTATATACTGATTTGTAAGTTTTTATTATTTTTAAACAAACTTTAAGATTTCATTGTGCTTAAAGTTCTCAACACTGAAAAACTCCCTTGAGGAGTTTATAAATTAAAAATAACAGAAAAACTGGAAACTGGAATATTGAGAGAAGAAAATTCTTCTGCATTTATTCTACTGAGAAGTGTTGAAAAAATCTCATCATTGGACATCTTGAGAATGAAAAAACACAAATGTAGTGATTTCAGAACAAACCTTTTAACTGGAAACTCACTTAATTTACAAATTTCAGATGAAAAGGTTTGATTGACTCTCTCATCTTTCTGTCAATGTGTGAATCTCATCTTTTTTTATTTTTAATACAGAGAAAGAAAAGGTGACACTAAAGATAAAGAATGTGAAGGAACCAATTTACAACGGTGACAATGTGACTCTGGAGTGCAGCATTGAGAGTGACTTACCTAACTGGAGATATCACTGGTATACACAGAGCTCATCAAGATGGTGGAATAATATTAATGACATCCATGAAGACACACACACACTTCAGTTTGTGTCGCCATATAACAGTGGAGAGTACTGGTGTGCTGCTGTCAGAGATGATCATCCTTATTACTTCGAGTTGAGCAATGCTGTGACACTGACTGTTCAAGGTGAGTGTGCGTGTGTGTGACGACATGAGGGTCAGGAGTTAGCAGCAGTCAATTAACCTGTCCAGCATGTACTGGAAAGATGGAGGCTCTGTCTTCATGTGGCTATTTGGTGGTTTTGAAGGAGTGAAGTGTACTTTCAACAGGTGACTTTTACCTTATCCTTGTAGAGTTTTTGCATGGAATTAAACAGTAGCTGAGTTAGATCACCACACTAACCCAGCAGCGCTGAAGGTAAGAGTTGCCTTCGTCTCCATTGTTTACAGTTTGTCTGTTAACTCCGAGACGCTGATGAAAGGAGTCTTGTCATTTGCTGAACTCCTTTAACTCTTTCTTGATTAAACATTATCTTTGAAGGCATCTTTGCAGCTCGCATCTTAGTCACTCTGAAAACTTTGATTTTTGTATTCACAGTACAACAGTCACATTGTTCTTTAGTGTCTTTCTTCTGGTCTGTAGCAACTCTTACCCTGAGGCAAGAGTCGTTCATCAAATCTTACAAAGATGGAAAACAAACATTTGTGTGACAGTTTTTGAGGAGGCAGCATGCTGATGTGTTGATTTATGTGTTTTTATTCTTATTTCCTAATCTGTAAGGTTTGACTGTGAGCTAAAATTTGAACATTAGAAAAGCGATCTCTATATGAAACTTCAATTACACAATTACATCTTCCATTTGTGAGAAGATGGACTTGAAGAGAGGACACTCACTGTGACTGTCTGTGTTTTTTGTCAATACTTTTTGTAAATTTCATTCACTGTTGAAATTAGAGCATCATTTACACACGTAGTGAATTTCACAGGTTCTCTGTCTTCACCAATGGAATACTTTCTCATACATTTGGTCCCACTGCAGCAGGACACTTGAATGGTGGTCCACTTAGTAGACTTGCAGCACAACATCGGGGGCCACAAACACAGAAGGAGGAAAGAGTGGAGACAGAGTCGGGCTTTTGTCATTTTATAAAACATGGTCTTTGGACACTTTTACAGGGTTTGATTCTTTCAAATGTCCACTCACCGTGCAATAAAATGGATGTGCTTCAAGTTATTTGCAAGCTGATTGCCCTCTCTATTCAGCACTAGCCAGAAAATCTTCCTCCATGATGAGTCTCTCATTCTCTCTGGATTTAGTCTTTTCAAAGCTTGTTGATGTCATGAATGTTGCAGAGTGTGCCTTCATATGAACAATATGTGGTGCAGCAGAGCCACAATATTGAGAAGAACCTCCTGGCAACATCTAGAATTTCTGATATCCATTTTATCAGATAAGGACATTTGCATCCATTATTCCGATTGGAGTTTATTTTACCTGCCTAATCAAATCAGATGCTTGTCTTTTCCACAGATCTCCTGATCTCTCCAAATTGGACCATAATATTCCTTGTCCTTTCTTACAAGCAGAAACTAAAATCATCTGAAACATAAATTAAAAACAGTGCACAAGTTAATGAGTGAGGATATGGAGAGACAAGAGGATGGCCTGAACTTTTCATCATGACACAAGTACAATGAAAATCTTATATGATGTTGGTCTTTTTGAAAGATGGTTTTGACGTAAGCACAGTCAGCTGTGATGAGAGACAAGTTCTTCAATGCTGGTCTGCTGATGTCCTTCTACTGTGAAGTCCTAAAACACAACTTCCCTAACAATGCCAACTGTGACAAATGAAAATGTAAAAGAAGGGAATTGAATTTTAAATAAAAACTTGCTTCATTTGCCAAGTTTTGAAGCAGCAGCTCTGATTGTCTGTTTCTTCTCTGTTGTAAAATGCATTTCTTTTTCTATACAGACAAACCAAAGGCGACACTGAAAATGAAGAGACCTATGCACATCGGAGACACAGTGACCCTGGACTGCAGCATTGAGAGTGACTTTACTGGCTGGAAATACTCCTGGTACAAACTGAACTGGACAAGAGGTAGTGATTTACTTAATGGCACCACTGGAGACACTTACACAGTCCAGTCTGTGATCCAGTCTGATACTGGAGTGTACTGGTGTGCTGGTGACAGAGATGGGCTTCCTCGATACTCCGAGCCCAGCAATGCTGTTACACTGAGTTTTCAAGGTAAGTGTGTAAATCCAGAAGAGTCAAATGTGTGTAGTTCTCACTGTCTGTCCTGTACAAACAGGTGACCACGGAGGCGTAATTCCCATGAATATTTTCAGTGTGTTGATCATTTGGAAGTTTAAAAATGTGGAGCTTCAAAGGCTCCTTTTAATTAATTCATTTACACTTTGACATCAGTCTTAATCTGTATGGGAGATATTTCTGCAAGAAAGGGAATGAAAATTTAAATTATTAAATGAAAATGCAGTCTCTCTTTTGGCATTTATTTTTGAAATTCTATGTGCAAGAATGCTGCAAAAATGAAAAATTAAATGAGATACACCAATTGCAATTTTATTTTCAGCCTGAACAGCAATGAAGCTGTAAAAATGAAAACTAAAACTAATAAGCTTTGGCGCCATCTGCTACTAATTGAATTTTCATTTTTAAGTTCTCAACATGCAAATATATTTTAATTAGGACAGGTCAATGGGCTTTGCACCTTGATTTCCCACAATTCTTTCTCCTTCATAGCTGTAGCCACTTTGATTTTCACCTCCGTACTGCAAGTTTCACAGCAAACCCATCTCACAAAATCAGAAGACCACACATTATTTTAGTTCTGAAGTAATTAATGTGCTATTTAATCACAATATTTTATATGACAAAACTTAGCCTTTATTATGTCATAATTTACATTTATTTACACTACAGTGGAAATGGGATACTTTGTTTTTTTTTTGTAGTATTATATAAAAAATTTATCCCTCTACAGTTTTGTCCACCTTTTCCTCCGTCCCATTCTGCTCTAGTTGACTGACAACTTGATGGACTCTTTATTGTTACAACTTTTTAAAAATACTTCTATTTTATTACTTTTCTATATTAATTGATGAGCAGAGATTATTTTTTTCACTACAAACCAGAATCAGTTTTCTGACTGTTCTAGAAAGTAGTGAACATATCATTCCAAAAATATAATTTCAAAATATGTTTGAATAGGTGAAAAAATATTTTTGAATTGCATTGTTTTTGTTTTTATTTAAATCTTTATATTTGTATGCGTATGTGATCACATAATTGTTTCTATGAAATTAGGGTGACTATAAGGCAGTTAGAGAGGAATATAGCAGATAGGGTGAAAGACGACCCTAAGAGATTATTTCATTTATTTTAGTGGTAAAAGAAAAGTCAAAGAGGAGACAAAGTGCATCAGGAATAGTAAAGAAGATTTAAAAAATACAGACAGTGAAATAGCAGGGACAACTAAAGAGATGCTGGGTGTTTAGGAAATTGCAGAGAATGAAGTGCTGCTCAGATTAAACAGGCTGAAATCCAGCAAATCACCACCAGATAATATTTATCCTTAAGTTCTTGAGGATATTATTAAGCCCAGATATAAACCTTTGACACAAATTTTTCAGAAGTCATTGCACACTGGGGAAATTCCAAAAGACTGGAAAATGGAAGATATTATCCCGTTGTATAAAAAGGGTGACCATCCAAGCAACTATAGGCCATAAAGCTTAATGTGCATTAGAGGTAAATTAATGGAATGAATTATTAAGGATAAGTTTGAGTAACACATGGCAAGAACAGGAGTTATTAGGAACAGTCAGCGTGGGTTCAGACGAGGGAGGCTGTGTTTTGCCAACATGCTTGAATTTTATGAGGGGGCAACAAAAGATATGATCAAAGTGGAGCTTATGATATTATTTATCTTGACTTTCAGAAAGCATTTGATGAGGTGCCACATGAGAGTTTGGCTTTTAAACTAAAAGAAGAGGGAGATCAGGGTGTTGTTTGTAGATGGGTGCAGAATTGGCTTAGCCACAAGAAGCAGAGGATGATGGTTCGAGATACCTCATCAGAACTGGCCGATGTTAAGAGTGGTGTCCAGCAGGGGTTAGTGCTGTGGCCACTGTAATTTTTAATATATCAATGATTTGGGTAGGAATATAAATAAAAAGCTGTCTAAGTATGCAGATAGGTGGATTGGCAAATAATCTCAAATCTGTTGAATCATAACAGGAGGACTTGGACAGTCTTGGCAGTCTTGGGCAGATTTGTGGCAGATGAAATGTAATGTAAGTAAATGTCAAGAATTACATGCAGAAAGTAAAAATGTTAGGTTTTAATACACAAAATCAAAAGTACACCTTATGAGGAGAGTTAGGAGTCGAAGTGGACTCGACACTATCAACTGCCAGACAGTGTTCAAAAGCCATTAAGAAGGCTAACAGAATGTCAGGCTATATAGCGCCTGGACGTGTGGAGTGCAAGTCACAGGAGGTTATACTGAACATTTATAACGCACTGGTGAGGCCTCATCTGGATTTCTGTGTACAGTTTTGGTCTCCATGCTAAAAAAAGGACATAGAAAAGGTCCAGAGAAGAGCGACTCGGCTGATTCAGGGCTACAGGGGATGAGTTATGAGGAAAGATTAAAAGAGCTGAGCCTTTACAGTTTAAGCAAAAGAAGATTAAGAGGTGACATGATTGAAGTGTTTAAAATTATGAAGGGAATTAGTGCAGCGGAGCGAGACTGTTATTTTAAAATGAGTTCATCAAGAACACGAGGACGCAGTTGGAAACTTGTCAAGGGTAAATTTTGCACAAACATTAGGAAGTTTTTCTTTACACAGAGAACCATTGACACTTGGATTAAGCTACCATGTAGCATGATAGAGTATAAGGTTTTAGGGACTTTTAAAACTACAGGGTGGGCCATTTATATGTATACACCTTAATAAAATGGGAATGGTTGGTGATATTAACTTCCTGTTTGTGGCACATTAGTATATGTGAGGGGGAAACTTTTCAAGATGGGTGGTGACCATGGTGGCCATTTTGAAGTCGGCCATTTTGGATCCAACTTTTGTTTTTTCAATAGGAAGAGGGTCATGTGACACATCAAACTTATTGGGAATTTCGCAAGAAAAACAATGGTGTGCTTGGTTGTAACGTAACTTTATTCTTTCATGAGTTATTTACAAGTTACTCTTTGTGTACAGCCATTGACATGTCGCAGAGGTTAACACGTGAGGAGCGGATAGAAATTGTGTTGATGTCTGGTGAACGCAGTAACCGGGTCATTGCAGCAGATTTCAATGCAAGACACCCTACGAGACCACCCATCTCCCATGCTACAGTTAGCAAACTGCTTGCTAAGTTTCGTGAAACTGGTTCAGTGTTTGATTTGCCAAAATGTGGACGCATGAAAACTGTCACTAATGAAGAAACGTCAGTGGCTGTCCTAGCTTCATTCAGCAAGAGCCCACAGCGTAGCACTCGCCGCATGTCACTGGAGAGTGGCATTAGTCGAACATCCCTTCGGCGGATATTAGCTACTCACAAATGGCACCCTTACAAACTCCAGCTACTGCAGCATCTCAACGAGGATGACCCAGATCGGCGCACTGAATTTGCAGAATGGGCAAAACAAAAATTGGAACAGGACCCTCAGTTTACGCAGAAGATTTTGTTCAGTGATGAGGCAAACTTTTATGTGAATGGTGAAGTTAACAAACAAAACCACCGCTATTGGTCTGACACTAACCCACATTGGATAGATCCCTCCAAGACTGTTGGAACAAAAAAATTGATGGTATGGTGTGGTATATGGGGTACAAAGATAGTGGGGCCATTCTTCATCAATGGAAACCTCAAGGCCACTGGATATGCAAAATTGCTACATGATGATGTGTTTCCCTCTTTATGCACTGAAGCTGGCACGTTCCCTGAGTTTTTCCAGCAAGATGGTGCACCACCACATTATGGGTGTCAGGTCCGAGCATTCCTAGACGAACAGTTTCCTGGAAAGTGGATTGGTCATCGTGGGCCAGTTGAATGGCCCCCAAGGTCTCCCGATCTGAATCTCTTAGACTTTTATCTTTGGGGTCATCTGAAGGCAATTGTCTATGCTGTGAAGATACGAGATGTGCAGCACCTGAAACTACAGATACTGGAAGCCTGTGCTAGCATTTCTCCTGCGGTGTTGCTATCAGTGTGTGAAGAGTGGGAGAAGAGGGTTGCATTGACAATCCAACACAATGGGCAGCACATTGAACACATTTTATAAGTGGTCAGAAACTTGTAAATAACTCATGAAAGAATAAAGTTACGTTAAAACCAAGCACACCATTGTTTTTCTTGTGAAATTCCCAATAAGTTTGATGTGTCACATGACCCTCTTCCTATTGAAAAACAAAAGTTGGATCCAAAATGGCTGACTTCAAAATGGCCACCATGGTCACCACCCATCTTGAAAAGTTCCCCCCTCACATATACTAATGTGCCACAAACAGGAAGTTAATATCACCAACCATTCCCATTTTATTAAGGTGTATCCATATAAATGGCCCACCCTGTAGAATTGATGATGTTTTAGAAGATTTAAGTGGACAGAAATGTCGGGCTTTGTTGTCCTGATGAATGGCCTATTCTTGTCTAAACTGTTGTAATGAGCAGACTGGACAGAACTGTAAGAGTGGCAATGGATACAGAGATGCATTGTGGTAAAAAAACAGATGAGACTGATAAGTTTAAATTTCTACCTCAAATTCCTCAGCTGTTCAGACGTAGCTACAGTATGTCTTATCCACTCATCCATTCAGTTATTGAACTGACTTATTCCAATTTTAGTGCTGTATGGAGCTGCAATGTACAGTGTGGAAAATGGGTACAAAGCAAAAACTAATCCATGAAAGGTGGTCTGTTTATCAAAGGACACACACACACACACACACACTAAAATTGGGAAAATTCAAAGGCTCCAGTCAAATCAGCTGTATAGTTATGGGATGTGGGTGGAAACTCGGGGGCACAGAGAAAAATACACACAGACATTAGAAGAACATTCAAACTCCACACAGACCAAAGACAGTCTGAGATTTGAACCCAGAACACTGAAGCAGTAAAGCACAATGTTATCATTTTGAATTATTCATTCATTTTCCACCATGTATCCAAAACCACATTGTGGGGGCAAAATTCTCAGCAGTGAGGCCCAAATGTCTCTTTTCCCCACCACAATTAAAAACTCATACTGTGGGATCCCAAGACATTCCCAGGCAATCTGGGAGATTTAATCCTCCAAGTGGGTCGTGGGCTTTCCCTGGGGTCTCCTCCCAGCTGGTCGTGCTGGTAAAACCTCCACCACAGGTACTCAAAATTTGCATTTTGTACATTTTGTTCCATATTATGCTTGTTATTAATTTGTTTTTTTTTTTCATGTGATTCCGTTATTTTTTCAAGTTTTTGGAGACTTCTCTCCATTTTGTGGCCATTTGCATACTCGCTGCCATGTTGTTGTCTAGAATAATAATAAAAATAATAGGTTACATTTATTGAGTGCCTTTTAACAAACCAAAGGTCACTTTACATACAGAGTAAAAAAAATACACAGATGACAAAAGTTCATAGAAGAGGAAAGTTTTCAGTTGAGATTTAATAGTACAGAAACAGGAGCAATCTCAGAGAAACTGAGGAAGAGAGTTCCAGAGTTGAGGGGCCATAACACTGAAGAACCTGCCTCCCAAGTTGGAGAGTCTTGTGCATGGGACAGTAAGGAGATGACTGCTCGAAGACCTGAGAGAGCGACAAGGAGTGTAAGGAGCTAGGAGCTGAGTGAGGTAGAGGGGTGCAAAGGTTATGGAGGGCTTTGAAGGTAAGAAGCAGAATCTTGAATTTAATCCTTGATGGAACCAGTAACCAGTGAAGCTGGGAGAGAACAGGGGTGACGTGAAGAGAATGCTTTGTGTGGGTGAGGACTCTGGCTGTGGCGTTCTGAATATACTGTACCCTCTGTACAGATTTTGCAGGGAGGCCAATGAAGAAGGAATTACAGTAATCTATACGAGACATTATGAAACAATGAACCAGAGTTTGAGCATCATAGATGATAGAATTAAATTTTGGAAACAGACCTAATGTGTAACTCAAAGTTAAGTGGTGAATCAAACAAAACACCAAGATTTCTGACAACAGGAGCAGGTTTGACAAGTGGACCATCAACAGAAATAGAAAAAATGAATGCCTTAGAAAGTTGGGATTTTGGACCTACCAGTAACACTTCAGTTTAAGTTTGAAAAAGTTATTTTCCATCCATAGCTTAAGATCAGTGATGCAGTCAGTGAGTGTGCTGGGAGGTGAATCTGTAGGGGAGTCTGTACTAAGATATAACTGTATATCGTCTGCATAACAGTGGAAGTTAAGGAAATGTCTGCGAATAATCTGACCCAAAGGAAGGATATAAAGTAGAAAAATTAACGGCCCAAGGACTAAACCCTGAGGTACACCATGCGACACAGGTGAGGTGGAGGATTTATATCAGCCGACTGTGACAAACTGTTGCCTATTAGAAAGATATAATGTGAGCCATTAAAGGGCTAAGCCAGAGATGCCTACAGCAGAGAGAGAGACGTGTCAGGAGGATTTCATGTTTAACAGTGTCAAATGCTGCACTTAAGTCAAGAAGGAGGAGATTATTAAAGGAACCATAGTCTGCAGACTAGAGAAGATCATTGACTACACGGAGAAGAGCTGTCTCAGTGTTGTGCAGTGTGCGAAAGCCAGACTGAAAAGGCTCATAGAATGTATTATCTAGAAGAAAAGCATGGAGTTGTGTAGCAACCCTGCGTTCCATCACCTTAGCCAAAAAAGGGAGATTAAAGATAGGCCTGTAACTGGAGAGAGAAGAAGGATCCAGCTCAGGTTTTGTAAGGATTGGGGTAACTGCAGCAGTTTTGAGGTCATTAGGGACAGAACCTGAAATAAAACATGCATCTACCAATGAGGCAATAGGAATACTAATTATGGATGAGCAAGTCTTAAACAGAGAAGAGGGGGCAGGATCAAGCAGACAGGAGGAGGAATTAGACTTATTTATAAGTTCAGAGATTGCAAGAGAGTCAACAGGCGAGAAACAAGTGAGTCTTGATGATGGAGATGGCAGATCAGAATGACTGAGTGACTGTGGTGTGGAGGGGAAACTGTGATAGATTTGATCAATTTTGGTATTAAAAAAATGTAAGAAAGCCTGACACTGTTCAGCTGTATTGGGGCATCATGCTAGAGGAGGGCACTGGAGGAGTTTATTAACAGTCCTAAAAAAGTTCTAGGCCTAGACATAGCACCATTTATGACAGAGGAAAAATAGTTGGAGCGAGCAGTAAAGGGCATCCCTGTATTTAAGTTTGTGCTCAGTGTAAGCTGTGAATGAACTATGAGGCCTGTTTTCTTATAAAGCCATTCAAGACGCTGGCTAGTGGCTTTCATAGCTCTGAGCTCATCAGTGTACCAGGGACAAGAGCGGGAGGCAGAAACATTCCTAGTTCTTAAGGGAGCAAAGTTATCTAACAGTTGGGAAACACAGCTGTTATAAAGGGAAACCATGTTTTCGGGAGAGGGAAGACTACAATTCAGAAAGAGATGAAGACAGAAGGGAAGCAGCAAACAAATCTGAATTAACAGACCTAATGTTGTGATAGGAGACAGACTTTTTCTTGACAGATGTAGTGATAATAAAGTTACATTCAATAATCTTATGATCAGAAATATCAGAGAGTGAACCTGAGACAGAGACATTATTCAAGCCATTTGAACAAAGCAAGTCAAGAATATGACCCTGAGTATGAGTGGGGAAATCCACAAGCTGTGTCAAGTCAAACAATCCAAAGTTGAGATAAATTCAGCTGTAAGAGAGCAGTTGATATCAATATGAATATTAAAATTACCAAGCAAAATTACAGCAGGGCAAAGAGATGAGATTACAGTGAGAAGTTCATTAAATTCAGACAGAAAGTTCACCACAGATTTGGGAGGGCGATAAACTAACAAAAGCAGTACAGGAGGGGAGGAAACCATTTTAAGAGCAATATATTCAAAAGATGAGATTTCAAAAAAGGAGAGTTCCATCATTGTCAAGGTAGATCTATAAACCACAGCCAGGTCACCCCCTTTTCCTGTTAACCTGGGTTTAGATATGTGGCTATAGCCTGGAGGAGACAGCAAGTTTAGATGTAAATAGTCACCAGGTTGTTGCCAAGTTTCTGTAAGAAGAAACATGTCCACTTGCTTCTGGGAGATGAGGTCATTAATCAGCGAGGTCTTGTTAGTGATGGAGCGAGTGTTTAAAAGGGCGAGCCTAAAGTTGGAACAGCCGGGAGAGTAGGGTGCAGACACTTCCTGAAGAGGACGAAGATGGCCCATGTTTATTCCTCGGACAGCCGTAGCGTTACGCCAGTGAACATGGTGAGATGTCAATGTACTTGAAATCGACGCGTCCGAGCCATAGATCCGCGAGGGGCCTCTTTTAGACCGGCAAAAACTATAAGTCAGGGAGACCAATCATGGATGACAGTCAAGATTTTTAAGTTCAAATGGAGAATATATGAGCTGCATTGCCAAAAAAGTAGAAATGACAACACACAGCACAACTCCAAACCAGAGACAGAACAGGCTAAGAATATCCAGACACCGGTGGACACCGTCAAGAGCGAACAGAATGTCACACAACACCATACTAACTCCAGCTACACACATTAGCCAACCCAAATCTCACTGCATAACCAGATAGAAAAGGAAAAGCACAGCGGGCAGGCTGCACAATTGCAGTTCAGACTGGCGACTGCAAACAAAGCAAGAGTAGATTCATACTCACCACGTAGGCAGTAACAGGAGAGAAGGAAGAGAGCTCGCACAGGACTGAAGCAGGTAAGATCTAGGCAATCGCTAGTGGCATTCGTAAATAAAATTCAAAAAGAGCAGTCAAGTTAAACGAGACAAAACAAAACAAATGCAATGACCCCAATGAGAAGCGGCAGCCAAACGCGCATAGCATACTCTCAACCGGAAGTGACACACATGCTTGTTGATCACATCTAGTCTATGTCAGTTTCAAGACACAGGGGTCCCTTGTCATTTTGATACCTTGTCTATAAAAGATGCTGGCACGCTAATGCTGAAGTCCAAGTTTGTGGATCTCCAAAAAATATCTGAGGTGCATTTAGCTGTTGAAAATCAGAATTCCGTCATGTTTCATTTTGAATATGAGTTTGGGGTGCATATTTGATTTTGATTTCTTAATTCTCTTTATCCTTTAGCTCTGACCTTTTTTAGTTATTTGAAAATGATTTTGTCTTATCGACTGGTCTAGGTACTCATATTTATTTTTTACAGTATGCCTTTTCCCCGGTATAGACAGAAAAGAGCTGAGCTAACCACTACACCATAGTGCCTACTCCTGCATCATGGCATGAAGCAAAAAAACACAACTACATTTCAGGCAGCCATCAGCAGTGACACATAGTCTAGTTGATGTGACATTAAGACTCTTACCTCCAACCTACAGAATTAGTTTCATCAATGTTGTGAACTGGGAGTCCCAAGGCACATAAGTCCCAAGAAAGTTGCCAAAGCATTTCCAATAATGCCCACTAGAGGGAGGTATACTGCCAAAACCCAGAGAGATAAATTAGCAAACACCAACTCTTCATAAAAAATTAAACATGTTTTATTCTTTAAAAAATGATGCAGTATGATACTGTGGAGTCTCAAAGATCATAATGGCAAAATCAAGTTGCCTAAAAACACAAAGAAATCCAAGGTGGAGTCAAAGAACAAAACGCAAAGGTCAAAACTCAGGCGAAATCAAACAGGAACAAAGTGCAGAGAAACACAAGAACTGATCAAACTCCCAGAATGCATTCAAAATGAACCACCAGGAACTATGGGAGACCCCCCAGATTTATAGGGTGGAGGGCAATTACTGGTAATGATTGGCATGTGGCCCCTCCTATTGGGGACCACACACAAAGCATATGAGACATAACACAGGTAGCGTAAAGACAAGATTAAAAGCAAAGAACATGCACATAATCAAAAAAAGCAACATTAACATAAATAAGTGGCACAAAAATGAACTAAAAAGACATGAAACAAGACTTTGAACCCCAGCCAGGGGAGGAACTGAGTCTGAAACATGATAGTCAAGTGTTGCAGTGGTGTGACATGTACAGAGGGGTCCATTGTGTTTTTTATCCTCAGTAATTCAATTACACTAATTTTGGAACTACAACAACAATTTATTTTTGTATAGCCCAAAATCACATAAGGAGTGCCACAGCGGGCTTTTAACAGCCCCTGTTTTTGAAAGACCCCCAGCCTTGACTCCTTAAGAAGACAAGAAAAAACTCCTCCAAAAAAACCCTTGTAGAGAACAAATGGATGAAATGTTGGGAAAGGCCATTCAGAGAGCGACCCCTTACCAAGTAGGTTAAGCATGCAAAGGGTGTCAAACAAATGGGTAAATACAACACACAAAACAGAACACAAGTAATCCTCTTCACAGAGCTAAATGATCAATCTGTCATTGCCATGTCAAGGATACAGTGAAATACAACAATACAAAAGTAATAGTACAAGCTACAAAGCAAAATGCAAGAGTAGATTATATCACATATGAGGAGTCAGATTTCTTCACAGTCCTGGAGACCTCGGCCAACAAGCTGCCTTCACACTATTGGTCATTCTACAGATCAGTCAGTGCTGGGCCGGCCAATCCGATGAAACTGCAAGAGGCCCGGACATGAGCAGTGGTCACAAACTGTCCAACACTGATATTATTAGAGGAGCTCCACCTGCACACGGCTGTCATGTAACTTCAGAACTGATGACATTTAACTCTTTGAAATTGGAGTTCTTTGACTGGACATGAAATGAAACACAGCAAACTTACCTTTTATACTCAGCCTGCTGTCTTCATATTGTTTAGAAGCAGCCATGCCACCTGCGCATCAGAACAGGTCATCCACCTGAAGCTAAGCATATTCAGGCTGGTCAGTACCTGGATGGGAGATTGTGTAGGAAAAGCTTGTGATGCTGCAGTCAGAGATGTCAGAGTGTGGATCCCAATGCCCCAGTGCAGTGACAGGGACACTGCTGTAAAAATGGAGCCTTCCTTTGGATGAGATGTAAAATTGAAGTTCCGACTCTCTGTGGTCATTAAAATTCCTTGGGCATCCTTCATAAAGAGTAGGGTGTGTCCTGGTGTCCCCAATGGCCTAGCCATTTTGGCCACCTAATCATCCCCTGTCTGTAATTAGCTATCTCTTTCATCACTTCTCCACCTAAAAGCTAATGTGTGGTAAACATACTGCAGTAATGGCTGCCGTAGCGTCATCCATATGGATGCTACAAATTAGTGGTGGTTGAAGTGGCCCCCCTCTCTCTATTAAAGCACTCTGAGTAGTGAGAAAAGTGCTATATAAATGTAAATAATTATTATTATTATTATTATTATTATTATTATTATTGAGCAGTGAAAAAAGTCAACATCAGAAGTGTTAAAAATGACAATTTTCAAACAAAAATTTTCATTTTAGCCAGAAACTCACTGATTTATGGACTTTAAGCAGCAGTTTGATGAGCTCTCTGATCTCTGAGTCACTGTGTACATTTGTTTTTTTTTATCTTCCCTACAGAGAAACTAAAAGCAACCCTAAAGAAAAGAAGTCAGAAAGAACTGATTTACAAAGGTGACAAAGTGACTCTGGAGTGCAGAATTGAGGGGGGCTTACCTGGCTGGAGATATCGCTGGTTCAAAACCTGGAGAAATGAGTGGAAGGAGATTACTGGCATCACTGGAGCTACATACACGATGAAGTCTGTGAGGTCCTCTGACAGTGGAGAGTACTGGTGTTGGGCTGTCAGAGATGATCCACCTGATTACTCAGAGGTCAGCAATGCTGTGACAGTGAATTTTAAAGGTGAGTTTGTGATGGTCTATCTCCTTTGGGGCTTAAAGGCTTCAGAAAAGGGGAGTACAGTAATCCCTCCTTGATCGCGGGGGTTGTGTTCCAGACCCCCCCGCGATAGGTGAAAATCCGCGAAGTAGAAACCATATGTTTGTATGGTTATTTTTATATATTTTAAGCCCTTATAAACTCTCCCGCACTGTTTATAAATATTCCCCGCAGAGTTATACAGCATAATGCCTTTGTATTCTCTTAGATATTAGGTAAGATTCATTGAAATTATGTATATAAACACACTATATACAGTAAAACCTAAATATTATTTTAAAGATATTGAGTGTCTCCGATCTCACATATGTTACAGCCATTACGATAGACAGGCCACCAGCAATAAATACGTACAATGCAAGAAAAATAGTATACAATAAATGTGTGTACAGTGACACTAAACGTACGTACATGTACTAAGCACTGTAAGAAGAAAATTAATTATGGTTACTCACCAACAATGACACAATGACTTGTCCGATAACAATGAGTTTAATTTTACTGCACAACAAAGGAGAGCGTTACAGCCCTTGTAAAGGAGCCACTTCAGGCGATTGTCTAGCACTGCCGTTGTTCTTCTTCTGGCAGTCTTCAATCCAAATCCCTAAAGCAGATTCCATCCAGACTACTGCCTTATTACATCCACTTACAGCTCGTTTTGCACCCTGGTTAAAAGGACACTGCAGCCGTAGATCTTATATTCCTTTCCTACTTTTTAAATAAAAAGAATCATAGCCTTCAACAAATCCAAAACGTTTACCTTTTCGGCAATCATTAACATCTTCTTCTTGCGCTTGGGCACGGCCCCTGAAGCAGTAGCAGATTGTTTTGGAGCCATAATGAAGGGCTTGACAATGCACAAAGACAAACACAAAAGAGCACAACTCTTTACACAGCGAAACACGTTGATGCTGAATAAGCGAGACGAGACCTCCTGGTTAACACTTCATTCAGCACGCAGGAACTCAACTGTGTGCTCTGATTGGTTAGCTTCTCAGTCAGGAGAACTTAACTGCGTGCTCTAATTGGTTAGCTTCTCAGCCATCCGCCAATAGCGTCCCTTGTATGAAATCAACTGGGCAAACCAACAGAGGAAGCATGTACAGGAAGTAAAAAGACACATTGTCCGCAGAACCCGCGAAGCAGCGAAAAATCCGCGTTATATATTTAGTTATGCTTTCATATAAAATCTGCGATAGAGTGAAGCCGCGAAAGTCGAAGCGCGATATAGCGAGGGATTACTGTATTACATTGAAGTGTAAACTCTTTGAAATCAGAGATCTCTGTAAGGAAATAAACTAAAACTTATTAAACCCACCTCAGGAGTCCCACTCATTCCTACTGTCAGCCAGTTTGTTAACTCAAGAGACAAAGATGGAAAAACAAAAGTCTCACCACGCAGTGAACATTTTTATCTCTGTTTTTCATGAAAAAAATAACAGACTTTCCCCTGAAAGCATCTTGTGGTTTTTTGGTTCTTCCTTTTTTACTGACATACTGTGCAGATTCACTCACAATGTGCTTTAGTGTTTGTTCAGTTCGGCTGCACCTTCCCCTGAGGCAAAAGGTAATCTTAAAAGTACAAGAAATAAGGAGTCATATAATAATTATCAAGGAGACAATTATGTATGGCTGTTTTTATTCTTATTGTTCAATGTGTATGGTTGCATTGTGTGTAAATTTCTAAACATTGGAAATCTCCTGTCTGGAAAACATAAATTAATGAAGTCCCCAATATAGAAAAATGATGAGGAAGCAATTTTTTTTTAAGCTGGCTGGCTGATTTAATTCTACTGTGGAGTCTTCAAACAAACTCAACTCACCATGAGTTGAAAAGAAAACATAACCAGAGGGATGTGAATTCTAAAAAGAAACTCACTCTGTTTATACAATTAAAGCAGCAGATGTGATTGGCTGATGTCTTTCTGTTGTCATTTAAATCGAATCTCTTTTACCACACAGATGAATTAAATGTGAGACTAAAATTAAGGAATGAGAGGAAACCTGTGTACATCGGAGACAACGTGACGCTGGAATGCAGCAGTGAGGGCAACTTTACTTTCAGGAGTTATGAATGGATGAAATGGAGCTGGAGAAGGATGGGATGGAGTTACACTGGAAACACTTACATAGTTCCGTCTGTGACTCAGTCTGACAGTGGAGTGTACTGGTGTTATGACTATATATATATGCCTCATCTCAGTAATATTTTTCTACTGACTGTTCAAGGTGAGTGTGTGAGTACTGATGGGTCAGCAGTGTGAAGTGGCCACTAACTGTCCAGCATGGCACAATCATAAGGGACCTTTAATTCATTTAATGTTCAATTACTTCTTTTAAATAGTTAATTTACACTTTGATATCCTACATCAGCTGAGCTCCTTGAGTCACCATACAGAAATACACCACAAAGAGGGCCGACAAAGTCGAGATTTCACTCCATTTGTTATAAACTTCTTTAGAAAATTGGAACAATCTAGATGAGAACAGGCCATTCAACCCAACAAAGCTCACCTGTCCACTTATTTCTTCTAAAAAAACATCAAGTGGAGTTTTGAAAGTCCCTAACGTCTTACTGTCTACCACACTTCTTGGTCACTTATTCCAAGTGTCTATCGTTTTTTTTGTAAAGAAAAAGTTTCTAATGTTTGTGTGAAATTTAACCTTAACAAGTTTCCAACTGTGTCCCCGTGTTCTTGATGAACTTATTTTAAAATAACAGTCTCGATCCACTGTACTAATTCCCTTCATAATTTTAAACACTTCAATCATGTCACCTCTTAATCTTCTTTTGCTTAAACTGTAAAGGCTCAGCTCTTTAAATCTTTCCTCATAACTCATCCCCTGTAGCCCTGAATCTGCCTTGTTGCTCTTCTCTGGACCTTCTCTATGGCTGCTATGTCCTTTTTGTGGCTCAGAAACCCAAACTGCACCCAGGACTCCAAATGAGGCCTCACCAGGGTGTTATAAAGCTTGAGCAGAACCTCCTGTGACTTGTACTGCACACATTAAGGTGCTATATATCCTAACACTCTGTTTGCCTTCTTAATGGCTTCTGGACACTGTTGAGAAGTCAATAGCTTAGAGTCCACTATGACTCCTAAATCCTTCTCATAAGCTGTACTCTCGATCTTCTGATCGCCCATTGTGTATTCAAAACTCACATTTTCACTTCCTATGTGTAATTCTTTACATTTACTGACATTAAATTTCATCTTCCACAAATCTGCCCAACCCTGTATGCTATCTAAGTCCTTCTGTAATGATATAACGGATTCCAAATTATCTGCTAATCCACCTATCTTGGTATCGTCTCAAAACTTAAGCAGCTTTTTACTTAAATTCCTTTCTAAATCATTTATATACAGTATATTAAAAATAGCAGCGATTCTAGCACTAACCCCTGTGAAACACCACTCTTAACATCAGCCAATTCTAAAGAAGTTCCTTGCACCATCACCCTCTGCTTCCTGTGTCTGAGCCAGTTCTGCACCCATCTAAAAACATCACCCTGAACTCCCACTTCTTTTAATTTAATGCCCAAACTCTCATGTGGCTCCTTATCATTAACAACGTTTTGTTAGTTTGACATATTTTGCTAATATTCTGTAAAGTTCTAGTTATCTGGAAGCCATGCAGCCTTAAATTTGCAGTTTTGTTTGGTCAGGAGGCCAAGTACAACTTTAATGGCAGTCCAAATATGTTATTAGTCTAAACCACAATAAAGGCATTCTGTTTCAGTTTTCACATCTGAGACTCTGAATTTTCACCTGTGATGGATGCCCAGTCAGTAACTGATTGTAATGTCCCGTCAGCAGACACAGCGGTGATGGACACAAGTGCAGCTCAGTAGGTATATAAAAGCACTGTGGGAAAAATCAGATGGGGCAGCACATCTGAGTTATTCTCCCTGTTAAAACGCTGTCCACTTTAAGATGACCTTTCAGAACAATACGCGGAGTACAGCTGACTGGACAGACTTTTGAGGCAATGACCCATACAGATGACCTCAAGTTTAAACTGTGAGGTTTCACATTTCTCAGTATTCTTTTCCAGCATGTTGTGTCTTCTAAACTAAAATGTTAAAATTGATGAACATCTCTGCTCTGTCCTCTGCACTTTACGTTATGCTAAGACTGGGAAGGTCACTTTGACCGAGACGGTGTGCCCAGTCCTTTGTTGGGTTGTGTTTGCTGTTCATTTCTGTTAGTAAATCTCATCAAATGCCTTATTTGAACATACAGAATTAAGACCAGCAGATATTTGTATTGGAATCCTGATCTGTGGTGCTTTGTATCAGTTCATATTTGCATCTTTATTAATACATTTGATTTGGTGGCATAGCCAGAAACTTGCTTTTGGATGATGCCGCCACCGCTTCCAAAGTTCTTACTGACCATCCTGCCAAGATAGGGTATAAAGTATAATCAAGCAGAACAACTAGTGGAATCTCATACATACAGTACATACTGTACATGCTGTCTTTCTCTGTCTGTCCCTCACACGGACAAGTAAAGTAATTGTTACTCAGGCTACCAAACAGTCCTGTGCCACTGAGATCACACACACACACACTCACACAAAATGTTTACATTTCTTGTGAGGTTTTGATCTTCTTGACCAGGTGCAGGCATCCGGGCTTGAAACTGAATATGGCCAACATCTCATTAGTGTCTAGAGAGGTGATTTACTGTTCAAATGACAGAATGCACAAGTTATTAAGATGAACTGTCTGCCATTGCCAAACCCACATTGTCCTGAATAGGGTCACGGGGATTGCTGGAGCCTTTCCAAGCCAGCATAGGGCACAAGGCAGGAACAAACCCTGAACAAGGTGCGAGTCCATTACAGGGCAAACACACATCCAGCCCAACCATACACTGTGGCCAATTTAGTGCCACCAGTCCACCTAACCTTTGTGTCTTTGGACTGTGGGAGGAAACCAGAGCATGTGGAGGAATCCCACACAAACATGGGGAGAACATGCAAACTCCACACAGGGAGGAAGGATCTGGGACATGAACCCTGGTTTCTTTACCATGCCACACTAAGATGGTCTGATGACATTAAATACTGCAAACATGGCTTGACATTATTTACAACTGAAAAACAAACTCTTAACAATGAAGTACATCTTTCAGGCTAGTTGGTAAGGGTTTTCTAACTGAGAAAATAGAGAGAATTCTGGTTCCTGGATACATAATCCATATAGTTGGCACTGGGATTCTAACAACTCTTTTGTGCCAAAAACGATAGATCCTGGGAGGCAGGCAGGTGCAGCATACATGACCCCATGTTCTTTTAAAACCTGCTGCTCTCTCGTTTGTTAGGTGGTGACAGTACAGTGAGCAATCTTGTGCTTGTCCCTTAACCCTTCAGTTAACTTTGACTGCTTTATCAAAGTCCCCATCTGAATTCAGCAAAGCCTATACTGAGATTTTAGTCACATCAAAGCAGGGTGGAACTCTGGGACCCCTTGGATGCACAGCAGACTTCACTGAGTTTTGAAAAATGTTTTAGATGTTACAAGTAGAACGTCTAAATCTGTTGTAATAAAAAATCTGCCTCCAGTTTTGTTGGGCCATTTGTGAACACCTGATTTTGTAGTGTTTCACTTGAAGGCACTGTCTACCAAACACATCTTATTCTGCATTTCCATGAATGTCTCTGATACCCTGTCATGAAGTTATCTAAGGAGTTGAGAATTTTATGAGAGTGCATATGTGTCCCAGTATAATAGCCGCAGCACACAGAGCAAGATTTAGACAGTGACGACTGCAGTGAAATTCTACTGCTTAGGAAATGTTTGTGTTCCCTCCCCAGTTTATAGACATGACTGCTGCACCATCAAAGAAGACTACAACACACAGACCCTGTCCCACGGCTCCAAGATCTGTCGTGTTAATTCTGATATTGCGTTAAGAGTCATATCTGGTCTGCAGATATCCAATTTCCTTTTCTTTGATTGCCACTACATGAGAGGAGCCAATGCACACCAAAACAAGTTTGTGTTTCGACTTCTCATTATACTTGTCACCCAAGGCAGCAAAAACATCAAAGGATGCTTCATGCCATTCAAATTTTATTTTCCATACAAGTCATGAAGATGCAGACTGCGGTAGCTCATTCTGTATTTCTGAGCCCATTAGATTAGCATTTTTAAGACTAGGGGGCTCTGCCCCCTGCTCGCTTCGCCTGCCAACCCCTGTGTTTGGTTAATCGGATATACAATTTTAAAAGCTTTTTTTTTCTTTGGAATCGTTGCTTTAACTGGTGTGGGACCACAGATTCTCATAGCGTATGGTCCATTATTGTGTAAATCCACGTTTTGTGCATTGAATGAGGTGAAAAGACTTTGTTTTCCATTCTTTGCCTTTTATTTCTGACCTCGATTTGTCCTGCTATTTTTTCAATTACACCTGTTTCTGATGATCAATTACCTTTTGTTTGCATTAATGTAATCTTTACTATCTTTTTTTTTTGATACTGTAGCGACTGATGTAATAAAGTGTCACAAAAATTCTACTTGAACAATCGCCAACTTCGTAACCCCAAACGCAACTTTCTAGCACCTTCTCCAACCCCTCCTCCCACGGGTCTCGCCTCCCCCTTACCGCATCAATCAGTACCCCGCTATCAGTCTTCCGTGCTGTACTCTGCCCTCCCTCAATCGTACCTAACAGGCACTTAAAACAAAAAAGGCTTCAACTTGGCTGGGACACTACAATACTTTTGAATTTTACTGCTTTCATATTCTGTACCTTTCTCTGCATGTGTACCGTACCATCGTTTGTTTGAACCTTTCGAATTCCACTGCTTTCATAATCTCTTTTCTGCCTTTTTTTCTCTCCAACGCTTTTGGGTCTCTTTTCTTCGCGCTGCTCTTTCTTCTTTGCTGAGAGCACAGGATCTGTGTGTGCTACGTGCCTTTACATGACTGAGTGTTATCCTGGCTGGCTGTGCTCTTATTTGATAAGAAGGGCGTGTCTTGCAAGAATCTCATGTTCCACATCCCCGCGAGACGGCCCTGGGACAATCTCTTGGTATCAAGTCTCATGTTTACGGTCCCCGTGAGACAAAAAAGACTAAATGTCTTCGAAGAAGATCATGTCTCATCTCCCTGCTTTTCCTTTCCAGGATTTTTTTTTTATAAAAAAGAGATGTCTGTTTGAGCTTATTTTAAACTAGCAAAATACCCACGCTTCGCAGCGGAGAAGTAGTGTGTTAAAGAAGCAATGAAAAAGAAAAGGAAACATTTTGAAAATAACGTAACATGATTGTCAATGTAATTGTTTTGTCACTATTGTGAGTGAACATAAATATATATATATACATATCTATACACACACACATATATACATACATATATATATATCTACATATATACACATACATATACATACACACATACATACATACACACACATATATACACACAAATACATATATATATACATACACAAACACATATATAAACATATATATACATATACATACATATCTACATATATACACACACAGCTATTTCGTATCAGTGCAAGACGCTGCTTGTTAAAATGGATAACTCCCGTTCTTACGTGCAAGTCTGCGTGGATATTATGAACTATCGTATTTGTTCAAGTTCTATTTAAATTTTAAATAGAAGGAATTTTTATTTAGTCGACAGAAATATCTTTGGTAGGAATGGTAAAAACAGACAGGAATATTATTCCTGAATAAATCAACTCAAACCTTAAACAACTTATAATATTTTGCTCTCCATAAAAATATATCCTGTCTAAATTATACAAGTTAGAAATAAAGTAAACGTTAAAAGAACAAACATTCAAATTTCTTTACTCTTATGTAATTTTATATAAAAAATAAACTTAGATTTTAAATATCCCAAAAGATTTTGCTCTCCATAAAAATATATCCTGTCAAAATTATACAAATTCAAATATGAACATGCTGCATAACAAAACCTGGAAATATAAATAAAATGTGTTCCTTTCAGCAATAACAAATCAAATCATTCAGTTGTCTTTGCTCATATGTCATTTTAGAGCTGGACGCCTGGCATCTTTTTTTGGCAACAAGTCCGTTTATGTTTGGTGTGAGGTTCTGTGTTGTGGAGATTCTCAGGATGGACTGCAGGTGCTCATTAGTGAGGCGACTCCTGTGTGCTGTTTTGTTAGTCTTTATCACTGAGAAGAGCTTCTCACACAGATATGTGCTACCAAACATGCACAAGGTTCGACCCGCATGTAGACGGACTTTTTTTGTTCTTCAAAGTCACCAAAGCGCCATGCGCTCAGTTTATCAGCAAAGTGCGTATTTGGGAACACCGTAGTGATGACTTGGTTCAACATTACTTGGCAACAGGGAAAGTGGGGCAAGTTGCACTGGTGCATTTGTGTCTCCCATAAAAGCAGCTTCACTTGAAATCACTTTGTGATTGTGCACGAGTAAAAACGTCCGCTGAAGTGTCAGATTCTTATTTAATTCTTCTGCTTTCTGTATCTTCTGCATTGCATTCAGGTCTTTCAGGTTACCCTGATGTTTTGTCTCATAGTGCCGTCTTAAATTAAATTCTGTAATTACAGCCACATTAGCTCCACAAATGAGACACACGGGTTTACCGGCAATGTCAGTAAACATATACTCAGCCTCCCATCGGTTTTTAAAGGCTCAATTTTCAGAATCAACTTTTCTCTTAAGCATCGTGTGGGCTAGCTTCGCAATAACTTGCAAGCTAGACTTGATTAACGCGGTAAGTGTTCGGCAAGGCAGCTGAAGCGCTGCATTATGGGATCTGTAGTTTATTGTGTTACCAGCGCTTCATATACCCGGGCCATTAATAACAATAATACAGTATATAAAATGATCTCGCGGGCCGGATATAATTACACGCCGGGCCGGATGTGGCCCGTGGCCCTTGAGTTTGACACATATGGACTAAATAGAACTTGAAAAGATATATTTTTTCGTACATCGAGCCCGCGTGCTAATGTGGTTTTGCCTGCATGCCTCAATAAGTGACCCTCCCCTCACTCTTACTTTTTTACCGTTCATCTAATGAATACACTGAGTATGGCTTTACCAAAACAATCATTGATTGCGAATAAAGTATTCATTATTCGAGTATGTAGATCGGGGTATATATATACACGTTTCTTACTGCATCAATAAACAGCTCGTCTTCTTCTTTATCTGAGACCTGACACACTGCATGCACGGGTTTTTTTTTTTAACACTGTCTTCCTTTAGCGGGACATTCACTTTTTCCACCGTGTGCTTTGTTTCTGCAGTAGCTGCAGTTATGAATAATATGTTTGTATGTATCAGACACTTCATATTTTTTTTGCTGCCTTTTCAATTGTGTAATTCGGTTTTTGTTCAGCGCTCTTTGGAACTGTTGCTTTTTGTCTGTGCACTGCATCAGTTCACGTGAGCCGCTCGGTGTACATGCATCGAAGTTTCCCAGCTGTGCTGCTGCCATGTCGTGCTATGTCCATGGCTGTATCTAATGCTACCGAAGTCCCGGTACTTAAAACTTTCTCTCGCAGTTTCGTTGAGTTTGTGCCAAACACCACCCTGACCATCTCATCTTCCTCTGCATAAGCACAGTCCTTCACCCGTGAATATTTACCCGTGGCAGTTTGCTATTGGATTGCCGCTGACGGACGGCCTTATATGGGCAGGCACTAAATTACAAACGCCAGCGGCAGCCTGTCTATGAACTTAATTTAAAGTGTAGGTTTACACTGTGCTTTGTTTCCGAAGTAGCAGAACTCATGAATATGGTTGTATATATCACTCGCTCACTTCTTATTGTTTCGCTGCCTTCTCAATTATATAATGCATGTTTTCTAAAGCGCTTTTTGGGCCTCTTCCTGGTTTTCTACGTACTGCGTGATTACGTAGGCGGCGTGATGATGTCAGACGAAACTCCGCCCCCACGGGTTTCAAGCTCATCTCCATTACAGTAAATGGAGAAAAACAGCTTCCAGTTATGACCATTATGCGTAGAATTTCGAAATGAAACCTGCCCAACTTTTGTAAGGAAGCTGTAAGGAATGAGCCTGCCAAATTTCAGCCTTCTACCTACACGGGAAGTTGGAGAATTAGTGATGAGTGAGTCAGTAAATGAGTCAGTCAGTCAGTCAATCAGTGAGTGAGTGAGTGAGTGAGTGAGTGAGTGAGTGAGTGAGTGAGTGAGTGAGTGAGGGCTTTGCCGTTTATTAGTATAGATTCACAGGTCATATGTTCAGACATTTCTACAACGTTCCTTTGTTATTTAACTCTTTAGTTTCTCTGTGCCCTCGAAAAGGAATATCCTGTTTTATAAACATCAAGACAATGTCCAGAACAACTTGCAAATGCTGAGGTTTCCCTGTATAAATGAATTATTATAATCCCCAGAAGTTGATTCAAAACTGTGCCACAGCCTCATTAGTATCACTCGCCATGTATGACTTTGACTTGCTATGTGGTGCTGTTTACTGTTCTCATGATTTTCCCATTTTTAAACCCTTTTCAACTAAAACTAACTCGCTATGCGCATCTGGAAATGTCTGCACACTGTGACCAGGTGGAAACAGGCCAAGGATATCAATGAAATGTTGGAATGCCAACCAGGTAACACTGTTTAATCATAAATAAACAAAACAAAAATAAAAAGGGATAATGCCCTTGGCACTTAGATATTAGTTTATTAAATTAGCCCACAGGTATGGCACTGATGTCATCGAAGTCCATTTCCAAAAGAGTGCTTTTTTACTAGGGGCTGCCCATTTTTAAGATATCCTGGGATGAAGGGGCAGAGCTTTCTCTTGGCATTTTGGGTGGGGCTAAGCAATGTCCTGGGAGATCTTCGTGGAACTGCGGTGGAGATAAAAGATACCTAAGTGATATCGCTTACCTTCGGAAAGGTGGTCCCCTATGTCACAACACTTTGTAGTACACTGCATACTAAGCCATACTGTATTCAGGCCATTTAAATTGTTTATAAAATTTTATGAAATAGTGCTTATGCCATGCCTATTATTTTCATTGCTGAGAATGAGTCCAACTTGGGTTGAGTAGCTGGTTTATCGATGACAGACCAGTCTATTGGTGGTCCTCCTGTAGATGCATTTTTTGAAGATATGGGTAGACTTATATCAGACAAAGGGACCATGGCAGGGTTTGTTATCTCCATAGCTAAACAAATAAGCCCAATGGACTGAATGTTCTCTGTTCATTTGTCAATGTCCTGATGTTTTTCACCAAAGAAAGGCAGAAAAGCACAGCTTAACATTTTTTGAGGCCAAGAAATGACTAAGAAAATCAAAATAAAATCATATCATGACATTGTCAATGGAAAGCAAATGCAGGGATTTGAATGTTAGCTAAAACCTCACTTCATTTACAAGGTTTAGAGCAGCAGCTTTGACTCCACCATCCCGGTGCCTGAATGTAAAGCTGATGTCTTCTTCTCTACAGCAACAGAAAAAGTGACACTGAAGATAAAGAATCCGAAGGTACAATTTTACACTGGTGACAGTGTGACTCTGGAGTGTAGCAGTGAAGGTGACTTATCTGGCTGGACATATCGTTGGTACCACTGGAGCCAGGAAGGAGTGTGGAATGAGCTTTCGCACACCATCGAATACACTTACAGTCTCCAGTCTGTGGCTCAGTCCGATGGTGGAAAGTACTGGTGTTACGCTTTCAGAGATGATCCCCTGCATTACACAGAGTTCAGCAATGCTGTGACACTGACTGTTCAAGGTAAGCGTGTAACAACAGGAGGGTCGGCAGGTTGCAGACTGGAGGCCTTGTCTTCATGTGGCTGGTCAGTAGTTTTAGATGAAGGTAACTTAACTCAAGTGATTAAGTTTAACGTTCTGAAATGATAAAGTCATCTGAATGATAAGACAAAGTAACTTATGGAGTACACATTTCATTTTCATATTTATTTTGAGACAAAGAACTCTGTACTGGACACGTGTAAATAATGCACAGGATGGCTTTCTAGCACCTGCTTTGTTTTATGCAGGATTTAAACCTCTAAGGAATATCACTACGGCGGGCGGCGAATAAAGACATATTTTAGAATATAATGACAGACAGAAATAAACAATATGATGTGTAAGTACATATAGATGTGCATTTATTTACTAAAAGATTGTTTTGAATATCAGATATTATTAAAGATGCATCTCGCAAATACATTGTTATGGTTAGATGGACATTTTAAGCTATGTATTTTGATGTATGCTGGTATATTGGTAGATTCCAAAAAAATTGAAAGGATTTAAAGCTGTACAAAGAGACTTTTGTCAGGATAAAGGGGACTAGTAGAGGAAGAGAGAGAAACTGGTTAGCTAGAGAAGCCACGTTAGGTGGTTCTGAATTGTACCATCGCTTTGCCTTCTTCACAACCCTTTTTAGAGAGTAGCAGACTGCCTTGTACTCACTATAATCTCCAGTCCATAATCCTGCATCCTAAGCTGTGGTGTACACATTCACCGCATCCCGGATTGTTGTGTCCACCCAAGGCTCCTGAATGGGGAAACAGTGGATTGTTTTTGTAGGAATGATGGACTCCACTAGCATAGCAACTAAGCTGACAGCTGCATCTGCAAACTCGTTGACGTTGTTAGAACTCAACCCGAACACATCCCTCTCAGCACGTCCTGTACTATGGCTTCTGATTGGGCAGACCAGCGTTTGATCTCTCCTGTTGAGGGACCCTCTCTCATGATGTGTTGTTTATACTCAGTGAGTAGGAAAATGGCAGCGTGGTCTAACCTGCCAAACGCCAGTTGTGAAAGACCTTTGTAGCCTGACTTAAACTTAGTGTAACGATGATCCAGTGTTTTTCCCCCTGTGGGCGTGTGATGTGCTGGTGAAAGTTCAGCATGACCCATCAGGGGTTAACTTTGTTAAAGTTAAAGTCCCCTGCCACAATAAACGCTGATGTCTAGGTGTTTGATTAGATGTTCATTAAGCACATTTTGGAGTTTAGACAAAGCCTTATCTATGTTAGCTTGAGGGTTAATATATAGATGATGATAATAGCGGAAAACTCACATGGCAGGTAATGAGAGGGGCAGATGAACTTCAGATATTCCAGATCAGCAGAGCACGACTGTGAAAGAGTTGAGATGTTCCTGGGATCGCATCATTTATTGTTTATAGTAAAACAGGCATCACTACCTTTTACTTTACCAGATTTAGCCATTCTTTCCATCTGAAAGATGGAGAAATACTCAGATGGGGTTATAGCCCAGTCCAGTATTGAAGGTGAAGGCCACATTTCAGTCAAACAAAGAACATTACAGTCCCTGATGCCCTGTTGGAAAATAATCTTGGCTCAGAGATGATCCATCTTGTTTTCGAGTGACATTTGAGAGCAGGATACTGGGCAGAGGAGGCTGATGTGGTTTATTCCTCAGTCTGTTCCGCACGTTAGCTCTTTAGCCGTGGTGTTTCTTTCTCCATCGCTGTGGTTTGGCTTTTGTGGCACCTTTGTTATTGTTCTCCTCATCACATACTGTAGGATTTCACTGAGAATCTCACCTGCACATGATGGCTCAATAGGTAGATCACCTTGAAACAGGTGAGTAAACTGGTTCCCAATGTTTAGAAGTGTTCCCCTGTCATAAATAATCAAAGCAGTGGTAGTTTGTGCAAGAAATGTGATGAAAAATAAGTAAAAAGTTAAGTAAACACACAATCTTAAAGGAGTGACCAGGACTTCAGCCAAACTCAGCGGCTATGCTTTTCCTGAACCTCATATGCAGTAAAGTTCCATATCACATTGGTCCTTCTGGGTACAACCTCAATGCAAAGAAAAATGATTATGAATAATCACATTTTCATACATTATCAGGTCTGTGTGAGTGTGGTGCCTTCCAAATTGGGCTCATCATTTGCAGTTTGTCCCATCCACTCTCTACTGTCTTCTCTTTTCTCCACATGGAAACTGGTGCAGGTTAAGTACTAAGTACTCAAAGCTGTGTAAAATGCCATTATTGGAGGGTTTATAGTTTTACCTAACTGAAATTATCCGATGAAGCTAAACCACATTTAAAAAGAGTGAAGCTCTACAAAACAATTATCAAATTTTATAGAACATGCTGGACCGCTCTCACTAAGATTATGATGATTAACACTAAAATTACCAAAGCTTGCGAAAAAACCCATAAATCTGCCCACCTTAAATCGGCTCACACGTCTCCATTCAGCGTCTTTTGTCTTGTAAATGTGTTGATAAGCCTAAGCAGCAAGCAGCCTACTATGCCATCCTCCCACCGCCGCATAAAACTGCAACAACCTCTCTCAGTCCTCAAGTCTTGTTTATCAGGGAGTCAGGTAGTACCCAGAGCTGTGTAGACTAAAAAAAATATATCTTTATTTGGAACAAATGCATTTCATGTGTGTCCCATGTCTAAAGATCTATGTAAGTGTAGCATGACAGAAATGTCGAACACATATCTAAAAGACGAACTTTTTTCATGTTTCGGTACTAATGACAAAATTTTGACATGAAGTGTATAATGTATGAAGACTTAAGGTCAAATATCAAATAAGCACTTTCACAAAAGGTACAATTATAACAAAACAAATTCCCCTTTATT
>JANRMT010062797.1:2386415-2403756 GCA_026402145.1 Polypterus bichir lapradei | reverse complement strand
TGGTTTCTACTTCGCGGATTTTCACCTATCGCGGGGGGGTCTGGAACACAACCCCCGCGATCAAGGAGGGATTACTGTACTCCCCTTTTCTGAAGCCTTTAAGCCCCAAAGGAGATAGACCATCACAAACTCACCTTTAAAATTCACTGTCACAGCATTGCTGACCTCTGAGTAATCAGGTGGATCATCTCTGACAGCCCAACACCAGTACTCTCCACTGTCAGAGGACCTCACAGACTTCATCGTGTATGTAGCTCCAGTGATGCCAGTAATCTCCTTCCACTCATTTCTCCAGGTTTTGAACCAGCGATATCTCCAGCCAGGTAAGCCCCCCTCAATTCTGCACTCCAGAGTCACTTTGTCACCTTTGTAAATCAGTTCTTTCTGACTTCTTTTCTTTAGGGTTGCTTTTAGTTTCTCTGTAGGGAAGATAAAAAAAAACAAATGTACACAGTGACTCAGAGATCAGAGAGCTCATCAAACTGCTGCTTAAAGTCCATAAATCAGTGAGTTTCTGGCTAAAATGAAAATTTTTGTTTGAATATTGTCATTTTTAACACTTCTGATGTTGACTTTTTTCACTGCTTAATAATAATAATAATAATAATAATAATAATAATAATAATAATAATTCTTTATATTTATATAGCACTTTTCTCACTACTCAGAGTGCTTTAATAGAGAGTGGGGGGCCACTTCAACCACCACTAATTTGTAGCATACATATGGATGATGCTACGGCAGCCATTACTGCAGTATGTTTACCACAAATTAGCTTTTAGGTGGAGAGGTGATGAGAGAGATAGCTAATTACAGACAGGGGATGATTAGGTGGCCAAAATGGCTAGGCCATTGGGGACACCAGGACACACCCTACTCTTTATGAAGGACGCCCAAGGATCTTTAATGACCACAGAGAGTCAGGAAATCAATTTTACATCTCATCCAAAGGACAGCTCCATTTTTACAGCAGTGTCCCTGTCACTGCACTGGGGCATTGGGATCCACACTCTGACATCTCTGACAGCAGCAACACAAGCTTTTCCTACACAATCTCCCATCCAAGTACTGACCAGCCTGAATATGCTTAGCTTCAGGTGGATGACCTGTTCTGATGCGCAGGTGGCATGACTGCTTCTAAACAATATGAAAACAGCAGGCCGAGTATAAAAGGCGAGTTTGCTGTGTTTCATTTCATGTCCAGTCAAAGAACTCCAATTTCAAAGAGTTAAATGTCATCAATTCTGAAGTTACATGACAGCCGTGTGCAGGTGGAGCTCCTCTAATAATATCAGTGTTGGACAGTTTATGACCACTGCTCATGTCCGGGCCTCTTGCAGTTTCATCAGATTAGCTGGCCCAGCACTGACTGATCTGTAGAATGACCAATAGTGTGATGGCAGTTTGTTGGCCGAGGTCTCCAGGACTGTGAAGAAATCTGACTCCTCATATGTGATATAATCTGCTCTTGCATTTTGCTTTGTAGTTTGTACTATTACTTTTATGTTGTTGTATTTCACTGTATTCTTGACATGGCAATGACAGATTGATCATTTAGCTCTGTGAAGAGGATTACTTGTGTTCTTTTTTGTGTGTTGTATTTACCCATTTTTTTGACACCCTTTGCATGCTCAACCTTCTTGGTAAGGGGTCACTCTCTGAATTGCCTCTCCCAACGTTTCATCCATTTGTTCTCTACAAGGGTTTTCTTGGGAGAGTTTTTCCTTGTCTTCTTAAGGAGTCAAGGCTGGGGGTCTTTCAAAAACAGGGCCTGTTAAAAGCCCGCTGTGGCACTCCTTATGTGATTTTGGGCTATACAAAAATAAATTGTTGTTGTAGTTCCAAAATCAGTGTAATTAAATTACTGAGGATAAAAAACACAATGGACCCCTCTGTGCATGTCACACCACTGCAACACTTGACTGTCATGTTTCAGACGTGGTTCCTCCCCTGACTGGGGTTCTGTTGTGATGTGAGATTTTGCATATAACTTGATAAATGTTTTGTATGTCTTTATTTATAATTTAGGCAAACCAATGTAACTTTCGTGAGAGGTGTTCGTGTTTGCCACCCCCCCCTTTTACGACTGTCTCTTTGTCATTTTATGACAGGATTTGGGGGGATGTGTCTTAAACCAGTTTGATGAGTATTTCTCTGCTAAAGTCTTTGAACCCCCTGCGAGGAAGCCAGGATGTTTAACATATGGTTTTGGGGCAGGTGTTAAGATGTTCTATTTCACCCATTGGTCTGAGGTATGGCTGTTTGGAATTGGCTTGTCTTAGAGGTATCTAAGTACCATGATGTCCTATTGGTTCGAGGGGTTGGAGAGAACATCTATAAATGTACGTGCTTAACCTCACATTCTCTCTCTTACTAACATCTGAAAGAAGCATCTCTCTAACCAACATATGATGAAGAAGTATCTCTCTTGCTAACCTGTGATGATGTAGAAGTATCTTTCTCTTGCTAACAACTGAAGAAGACCATCACACCATGAACTGAAGACAACACAATCAAGAGCACAGCTTCTGCCATTTTGAACAGACATGTGGCTGAAAGCTGAGCACCAACAATGCCTTAACTAGAGACATTTTAAGTAACTACAAGTCTGTGTGCCGCCTGAAATACACATCACCATTTAATCAGGTTGTATGGTTGCCAATATTCAAATGTACTTTGCATTTTGTTATTATTTATGAATATTATCAGTAATACATTATTTTATGTTTAACCTAACTCCTGCTTGTCTTTTTACTACATCTAATTGCCTGAGGTTATAGATATAGAAGGGAAGGTGGGGATAAGTTATATACAATGGTAAGTCTGTGAGATTAGGCATTCCAAGGCTACATATTAATAATACAATAGGGGAAAGTAGAGCAATATGTATATTACTCTACCAAGATAAAACAGGTTCAAAGTCTTGTTTCATGTCTTTTTAGTTCATTTTTGTGCCATTTATTTATATTAATGTTGCTTTTTTTGATTATGTGCATTGTTCTTTGCTTTTAATCTTGTCTTTACGCTACCTGTGTTATGTCTCAAATGCTTTATGTGTGGTCCCCAATAGGAGGGACCACAGGCCAATTATTACCAAAAACTGCCCTCCATCCTATCAATCTGGAGGATCTCCCAAAGTTCCTTGTGTGTTCATTTTGAATGCACTCTGGGAGTTTGACCAGCTCTTGTGTTTCTCTGTGCTTACTGCCTGTTTGATTTCTTCATTCTTGCACATAGCCTTTCATAAATAAATGGCACAAGAGAGACTGCATTTTCATTTTATAATTTAAATTTTCATTCCCTTTCTTGCAGAAAATACATCCCATACAGATGAAGTCTGATGTCAAAGTTTAAATTCATTAATTAAAAGGAGCCTTTGAAGCTTCACAGTCTTAAACTTCCAAATTATCAACACACTAAAAATATTCATGGGAATTACGCCTCCGTGGTCACCTGTCAGTAAGAAATACACACATTTGACTCTCCTGGAGTTACACACTTACCTTGAAAACTCAGTGTAACAGCATTGCTGAGCTTGGAGTATCGAGCAAGCCCATCTCTTTCACCAGCACACCAGTACACTCCAGTATCAGACTGGGTCACAGACTGGACCGTGTAAGTGTCTCCAGTGGTGCCATTAAGTAAATCTCTCTCTCCTGTCCAGTTCCATTTGTACCAGGAGTATTTCCAGCCAGTAAAGCCGCCATCAATGCTGCAGTCCAGGGTCACTGTGTCTCCGATCTGCACAGGTCTCCTCATTTTCAGTGTCGCCTTTGGTTTGTCTGTATAGAGAAAGAAATACAATTTACAACAAAGAAGAAACAGACAATCAGAGCTGCTGCTTCAAAACTTGGCAAATGAAGCAAGTTTTTATTTAAAATTCAATTCCCTTCTTTTACATTTTCATTCTTCACAGTCGGGATTGTTAGAGAAGTTGCGTTTTAAGACTTCTCACTAGAAGGACATCAGCAGGCCAGCATGGAAGAACTTGTCTCTCATCACAGCTGACTGTGCTTACATCAAAACCATCTTTCAAAAAGACCAACATCATACAGGATTTTCATTGTACTTGCGTCATGATGAAAAGTTCAGGCCATCCTCTTGTCTCTTCATACCCTCACTCATTAACTTGTGCACTGTTTTTAATTTATGTTTCAGATGATTTTAGTTTCTGCTTGTAAGAAAGGACAAGGAATATTATGGTCCAAGTTACGCAGGAGATCTGTGGAAAAGACAAGCATCTGATTTGATTAGGCAGGTAAAATAAACTCCAATCGGAATAATGGATGCAAATGTCCTTATCTGATAAAATGGGTATCAGAAATTCTAGATGATGCCAGGAGGTTCTTCGCAATATTGTGACTCTGCTGCACCACATATTGTTCATATGAAGGCACACTCTGCAACATTCATGACATCAACAAGCTCTGAAAAGACTAAATCCAGAGAGAATGAGAGACTCATCATGGAGGAAGACTTTCTGGCTAGTGCTGAATAGAGAGGGCAATCAGCTTGCAAATAACTTGAAGCACATCCATTTTATTGCACGGTGAGTGGACATTTGAAAGAATCAAACCCTGTAAAAGTGTCCAAAGACCATGTTTTATAAACTGACAAAAGTCCCAACTCTGTCTCCACTCTTTCCTCCTTCTGTGTTTGTGGCCCCCGATGTTGTGCTGCAAGTCTACTAAGTAGACCACCATCCAAGTATCCTGCTGCAGTGGGACCGAATGTATGAGAAAGAATTCCATTGGTGAAGACAGAGAACCAGCGAAAATCACTACATGTGTAAATGATGCTATAATTTCAACACTGAAAGAAATTTACAAAATGTATTGACAAAAAACACAGACAGTCACAGTGAGTGTCCTCTCTTCATGTCCATCTTCTCACAAATGGAAGATGTAATTGTGTAATTAAAGTTTCATATAGAGATCGCTTTTCTAATGTTCTAATTTTTGCTCACAGTCAAACCTTACAGATTAGGAAATAAGAATAAAAACACACAAATCAACACATCAGCATGCTGCCTCCTCAAAAACTGTCACATGAATGTCTGTTTTCCATCTTTGTAAGATTTGATGAATGACTCTTACTTCAGGTAAGAGTTGCTGCAGACCAGGAGAAAGACACTAAAGCACAATGTGACTGTTGTACTGTGAATACAAAAATCACATTTTTAAGAGTGACTGAGATGCGAGCTGCAAAGATAACGTTTTGTCAAGAAAGAATAAAGGAGTTCAGCAAATGACGAGACTCCTTTCATCTGCGTCTCTGAGTTAACAGACAAACTGTAAACAATGGAGACGAAGGCAACGCTTACCTTCAGCGCTGCTGGGTTAGTGTGGTGATTTAATTCCATGTAAAAACTCTCTACAAGGATAAGGTAAAAGTCACCTGTTGAAAGTACACTTCACTCCTTCAAAACCACCAAATAGCCACATGAAGACAGAGCCCCCATCCTTCCAGTACATGCTGGACAGGTTAATTGACTGCTTCTAACTCCTGACCCTCATGTCGTCACACACATGCACACTCACCTTGAACAGTCAGTGTCACAGGATTGCTCAACTCGAAGTAATAAGGATGATCATCTCTGACAGCAGCACACCAGTACTTTCCACTGTTATATGGCATCACAAACTGAAGTGTGTGTGTGTCTTCATGGATGACATTAATATTATTCCACCATCTTGATGAGCTCTGTGTATTCCAGCGATATGTCCAGTTAGGTAAGTCACTCTCAGTGCTGCACTCCAGAGTCACATTGTCACCGTTGTAAATTGGTTCCTTCAAGTTCTTTATCTTTAGTGTCACCTTTACTTTCAAAAAAAAAAGATGAGAATCACACATTGACAGAAAGATGACAGAGCCAATCAAACCTGTTCATCTGAAACTTGTAAATTAAGTGAGTTTTCAGTTAAAAGGTTTGTTCTGAAATCACTACATTTGTATTTTTTCATTCTCAAGATGTCCAATGATGAGATTTTTTCAACACTTCTCAGTAGAATAAATGCAGAAGAATTTTCTTCTCTCAATATTCCAGTTTCATTTTTCATTTGTAATTTATAAACTCCTCAAAGGAGTTTTCTAGTGTTGAGAACTTTAAGCACAATGAAATCTTAAAGTTTGGTTAAAAATAATAAAAACATACAAATCAGTATATAGGCAATCTGTCTCACTTTATTTTTACATGGATATTAATTTTGCATTTTTTAAGACTTGATGGATGCATTTTCTTAGGAGAAGTAGCAGAATCAGACAGAGAAACTAAACATTAATGTGAGAGACCCTACTGACTACCGAAGGGTCACAGTTTTATGTTTATTGAGAGAGGAATCATAAGACGCCTTCAAGGAAAACATTTAATCAAGAACAGAGTTTAGAAAGTGCAGTGAGAGACCAGACGCCTCTCGTCTTATCTGTGGCTCTGAGTTAACAGCCAGACTGTAAACCAGTGGGATAAGCTCGATTCTCATTTTTAACACTCCTGCTCTGGTGAAGTGAGCTTCTTGGATTACATTTTTCATCCATTGAGTGAACTTCTATATCAAAGAAATTAACATCATCAGTTCTGAAGCCACCGGTCTGCTGTGTTTTGATGGACCTCCTCTATTTAGTACATCATCAGTGAACTGTTAGTTACCGCAGCTCAGCGGTGATCCTCCTGTAACAGAATTACCGAGGGGCATGAAAAATGAAAATGATGTGTGTGTGTGTGTGTGTCACATGCAAGTGCACCACTTCATGAGATTAATTCTTCAGACCAAATAGACAACTCCTGGTTCCATATCTACTAGTTAGTTTGTAAATGCCAATATTAAATGAACAATTTATTGTGTTTTCCCCTATGATTAGATGAATGATTTGGCACCTTAGTGTAGTGGTCAAGTCTGCTGCAAGATCCTGGGTTCAAATCTCAGTTCTTGCTACTGTCTGTGTGGAGACTGCGCATTCTCATAATGTTTGTCTGGTGTTTTTCTTTACGTAGTTGAATTTCTTTCTGTATCCCAAAACTCTGCAGACTAATTCTTTAGGCTTCAAATTTCTCAATCATGCAAGATCACATCCTGTTGTGGTGGTCGGCTGGGGGCTGTGCCCAGTCGCCACACCTGGATGGACCAGGAGAGGGACTGTGCCTCCTCAGGAACACGAGAGGGCAGCCGCCCTGCCTGGTTTAGGGGCCACGGGGTCTGAGCATGGAAGCTCAATCCTGTAAGGGCCCGTGGCCACTGCGAGGGGAGCTGCACGGCATAATGAGCCCATCTAGGCAGGGAACGCAGCCGGACCTGGAGGTGCAGCTGGAAGTAGGTCAACGAGCGACTGCAGCACTTCCAGGTGGGCTATAAAAGAGTTGCAGTCGGGAGGAAGAGGACAGAGCTTGGTGGAGAGGAGTGGAGGCGGTTAAGGACCTGTTGAAGGACGCAAGAGGGTGATTGGTGCAGGGGCACCGTGTGCTGTATGTGAGAACTTTGTAAATAAACGTGTGCTTTTGAAGACATGGAGGTGTCTTTGTTTGTGTCCAGGGCTGGCTTCCACAATGTGATGGACTGGTGGTTGTTGTTGTTTGCACATTCTGGTCATGTTGTAAACTTGTATCGTTTTTTTCACTAAAATTGGATTAATGTTGCTCTATAGTTTGATGGATGAATTAAAAAAGCTGCAGACCCAGACCTTATTTCCCCTTCCACCCTCAGGCACTGTGAGGATCAGCTGTCTACAGTATTTGCAGACATTTTCAACCAATCTCTGGTTCTGTGAACTGTTCCTGCCTCCTTCTAGACCTCCACTATCATCCAGTAGAAAACTCATCAAAGGTCCCAGGCCTAAATAAATACATACAAGTAAGTTTAACTTCTGTGGTAATGAAGACCTTTGAATGGCTTATTCTGAAATACCTCAAGGATGCTACAAAAGACTCCCAGGTCCCATTTCAGTTTGCATACAAAACCCACTGGTCTCTAGATAATGCAGTGAATTTAGGTCTGAGCTTTATTATCAACACTTTGATAAGCCCAGGGCATCTGTGAGGACTTTAGCTCTGCTTTCAATACACTCTTCCCAGAGCTCCTAGATAAGAAACTCACTCAGTTCAACCTGCTCAGTTCAGTCTACCATTGATTTAAAGACTGTTTTACAGATAGGAAGCAGTACATGTGGTTTGGCACACACATGTGTGACCCATTAACCCTCAGTACCTGTGCACTACGGGGGGGGGGGTCCTCTCCCCACTACTCTTCTCACTTTATACAAATGACTGCACCTCTGGCAAGTTCAGAGGTCTTAAATTTGCAGGTGGCATAACACTCATAGGCCTCATTTCAAACAGTGATGAGTCCATATACCGATAAGAGGTGGAACATCTGACAGTGTGGTGCAGCCATAATCATTTGGACCGTTGAAACTCATGAGGTGATCACAGACTTCAGGAAACAGACACCTGCTCACCTTTCATTGGCTGTAAAAGGCTCAGCAGTTGGGATGACAGAATCATTTATGTTTCTGGGCACCGTTCTGTCACAAAACCTCAAGTGGGACAATAACATCACACGCATTATTAAGAAAGCCCATCAGAGAATGCTCTTTTTGCATCAAACTCCCTCAGGCAATAATGGTCCAATTCTACACAGCCATCATTGAGTCCATTCTGACCTCATCTACAGTATGACTGTCTGGTTTGGTGCTGCCACTGTTCAGATTAAGGCCAACCAGCAGCGCATCAGTAAACCCAGTGAAAGGATCATAGGCTGTAAGCTACTGCATATTGAAATACTATACTTAATCCTACTATATCTTCATCTTTTGTATTGCCTTTGTATGCTGCACCATATTGTAGAATTTTCAATTTTCTACTTTTCTATTTATCTTTTGTATTCTGCGTTATCCATGTGTTGCACCAATACTATCAAGACAAATTCGTAGTATACAATAGTGTACCTGGCAAATAAAGTGAATTCTGATTGTGATTCTGATTGAAACAAGAAGATTTTATGCAGCAAATTAAATAAAAATTAAATATGGTAGGTAGGTAGGTGAGGCAAAAAATTCATTAATAGCAATATATAAGATATTAAGTATACAGATTTTTCTTATACTTTAGTATAAGTACTGACAGGGAGATATTAATGAAAATATTGAAATGTTTAACATACACTGTAATCTCCCACTAAAAGTTAGTGGACAAAATGACTGTATATGGTCACGTATAAGTCAGGTCTTGAAACCGAATCGATCATAAAATCAGACCTCGACTTATAAGCCCATTCAAAAATGCGACACTTAATTTATTTTTTTTATATCTTCTTGCCTCCTCCAATCTCAAATCAGTTTCTCAGACGCATCGAATTTTATTGCAGCAGCGCAGTTACCAATTTCTTTCACTACTTCAACGACATTTAATTTATAACCAGCTTCAAATTTCTTCTGATCGAATGCTCCATCATAAATAAGGGATGCTCTTATGATAAAGGTGTATGTGGGTGTGAGATACAAAAAAACAACAAAACAGTGAAAATGTCACTTCGGAATAGTTCGGGTATTACCGTGTAGTCACGTAGGCACAATAGAGAGAGAGGGAAAGAGAGGTTAGGAGCACATTCTAATACAGCACATTGCCGCACCCACATAGAAAAAAAAGGCCATGTGCGCCGTGGTTACTCTCTCAGGTGGGAGTTAGAATATCGTAATCTCTTGGACCAATAGTGTGAGTTTTCCGCATTCGACTTATATGACTGACATTATAAAATACCGAAAATTTTGCTGTAAAATCAATTCCCAACTTATCTGCGGAAGAACTTATCTGGTTTTATATACAGTATCCAAATTAATAACTAAGTAGATTCTAAGAGGTAGTGACAGCTTAAAAAGCTAGTTACAATCTATTTATAACATAGAAAAAAAAACCTTAGGTACGCTCAGGGTTACTACACGTCTTCTTTTATCCAATCAGGTCCTCTTTCTCTGAAGTACAATAAGTGTCCTATCAGATTATTATAAACAACAAAATTAATTCTAGAGGACAGAATAAAATGGATGCTAAAAGTTTATTTACAATTTCACGTAGTCATGCCAGCCACAGTCTTCGACATCCCCGGTGCACATTCCTGCAAGAATTTGGTTGTGGCCATACAAAGTGGATACAAACCAAAAGCTGCCAGTTTTAGCATGGCGTGATCTACAGATATAAGTGTACTTTAGGTATGGTAAACTTCTTTTAGAGTGATCGTTAAGTTTTGATTTCTGTAGAAATAAAATGTAAATGTAAATTTATAAACAAACTTAAAAAGAAATATAGCCGTTTTCGAAATGACCATTAACACATTGGAGACAGAATGTTCCTTTCGTAGTTTAAGTGCATCTGTTTCAGTTACATGCAAAGGTACTCCAGATTTTGAAATACATATAGAAAGAACAACACTTCAAAAGAACATTCGAAATGCAACTAGTTCATCGAAGATCACAAACTTCAAACTTTATCCTGGATCAGGTGAGGAGAATATTTATGCTGCTGATGGGACTTCAGAAGTTATGCAAAACTTTACAGCAGCTATAAACAAACTGACTGTACAAGTACTCTAGTGAAGAACATTTTTCTGGAGTTGTGTGGAAAATTTCTAGTGTGTGCAGAAAAACAGAAGCAGTAGTGAAGTCAGTGATTTAGTTATAACTGTGATAGACAGAAAGGCAGGCATTCCGTTTTGTGATTTGGCAACTGATGTGCAAGATGATTTGGCAATCATCTTGCAGTGAAGATGTTTCCTCAAATGATTTGGTATTTTGATAGGGAAAAAGGTGCTATACAACTAAACCTCTGGACATTAAAACCATATGAGACAGCGTAAACTATTTCAGTTTTTATGTATTCACCACTCACAAAGTTTGTCCATGTAGAAAAGACTTCCTTTTTCAGGTGATAATCACAAATTCAGGTGTAGAAATGGGAACTCTGCCCCCACATTATTGGAGTAATACATGACATCAGGGGACAGTTGCCTCTGTCCTTCCACTACCATGGCCTCCTGGCAAGGCACTAGCAACTAAATTGTCCCTCCATTATAAGGGCATCCTGAACAGGGTAAGGAACCATTGACAGCCCATGCTGTCTGTAACAATATGATATAAAATGCAAGCCTTATGTAAACATGTCCACTTTTTAACTTCATAAAAACTGGTAACCCTGGGTTTGCTTCTAACTGCAAAGAATGAAAAGTCACAAAGCTTAAGGTGTTGGTTCCACTTGAAATCAGAAAGCTTGTTACCTGCATATGCTGAGGAATTCATCACCATCAGCCCTGAAAAATAAAGAGGAAAGCAGAACTTTATGCAGAGTTCAACTTTAAGCTTTGAGCAGCAGTTTTCAGTTCCTTCATGAATGTCAGTGTTTATAACCACTTCAAATCAAATGTCTCAGAATAGATCGAATTTTATTGCCACAGCGCAGTTACCAGAAGAAGAAGAAAAGGAAGAAGTCAAAGAGTTTGAATAAATTCAGAGGGTTTCTTAAAGCTGACAGCTCGACTCCGTAGATGTGCACATTGCATATTTCTCACTGGCCCATAGTATAGGAAAATTTCATGAAATCCAGGATTGCTATTTTTGCATACTGTCCTCGGCTATTGTTACAAGTGTAAAATTAAGCAGATATTTTTATATTCACAGTTTTCCTTTTACAGCCCATGGTTAATTGGTGACTGTGTTTAAGCCTAATAATGAATGAGTGTGTCTTGCTATGCCTTATTCGCTCCATCAACGGCTGCTCTGTGAGAAGGAGCCCGGCAGATTTATTTGACAATAACAGATTCTAACGACGCTGTCAAGAGTGAATTCTTTTTTGAGTTAAACGTGTCCAGTATCTCATGACACTGTATTACTCCATTATAAACAGTGTGTCACATTTGTACTCACATTTCTAATGTCCCACAGCATCAACACCACTCTCTAAAACTTTTTACTGCACTTATTTCTGTAATAATTTGCTTTTGATCTTTTTACTGCTGACATTTTGCTCTGATATCCTGCATTTCAAAATTACTGCATTTTTGCTATGGCTATTATTTCTTAATTATTTTCACAGATAAGATTTTTTTATTTAAAGGTTTAAAACCATCAACTGTACTTACAAACAATCCAGTAAAGTCCACTTGACTGCATCTTATTTGCAACACAGCTCAACAAATGTGCCTCATCATTCCTTTTCAGGAAATGACCGACTTGTAGGCTGCTCTTTGAGTTAAAGCTCACACTTCAGATGTGTCACAATTTGCACATCACGTACTGTGTATTTATTCTCTAAGATTTTAATTAGTGTGGTTTGCCTCTCAGTTACAAGAAACCCTTGTCACACCAAATGTCTGAATTTAAATATTCTCTTTATGACCCACACAGCAGTTACCTCGGGAGCGTCAGGGAGTCTGAATGCTGGGTTTGAATTCAATGTCGGTGGAGTTTGCATGTTATCCCTGACTGCATGGGTTTTTCTTTCACATCCCAATAGAGATTTTCATTTTGAGTGGTTGTGTTTATGAATGGGTCTTGACTGGCACTTGATATTATCAGTGTGGCCTTTGCCACTCTGACCCTGAAATGTACAGGTCTGAGTTTATTACAAAATGTTATATTCTGTTACACATCAACAGCTTGCGTTTGCTGGTGAATGACCTGACAGGCTTTTCACTTTCTAAATCCAAACAGTACAGAAGCAATTATGGAAGCTACTGGGATGGTAATACTAAAACTATCCAGTAGAAACTGAGATTAAGAAGTGACATGATTGAACTGTTTAAAATTAGTCTGGTAGATCTTTCTAAAATGAGTTCTTCAACAAGACACAGAGACAGAGATGGACACTCGTTAAGGGCAAATTTCTCACAAATGTTAGAGACGTTTTCTTTACACATAAAAGCCATTAACACATGGAGTAAATGATCAAGTAGTGTGATAGACAGGTATTGGAGGCAGCTTGAGGGCTTTATTGATGGTGATTACCCACTGGACCAGGGGTTGGCGCTTTGTGCCAATATCTTTTCTTCTTGTCTCTCCGCAGAACGGAAGATTAACAGTCACTCCATTACTGATGTCGCTTCCATTTACTGTCCTCCTATACCTGCTATAGTGGACGTATCACCATCCACATACAGACAGTGGACCTAAACGACCAAAAAAGCTAATAGGATGTTAGGTTATATGGCATGGTGTGTGGAGTACAAGTCAAGGGAAGTTGTGCTTAAGTTGTATAGCACAGTAGTGAGATCACACCTGGAGTACTGTGTTCAGTATTGATCGCCATATTACAGAAAGCCATAGCAGAATGAGAGTCAAGTCCAAAGAAGAGTGTCAAGGATGATTCTGGGACTAACAGACACCCAATATGCCAAGTGCTCAGTGAGCTGGTCATTGTGTCTTGTGGAGCATTCAGTTGCAGTAGCTGGAGTGGAAACCAAACTGTTGATTTGTCACAGTTATTTACATCTTTTTCACGTTTCCCTTTGGCATTTTTGGGCAAGTGGAAGAGTCAGGTCCTAGTTTTCTTCTAATGTCTTTAATTAGTGACAGTTTTACCCACGACACCAGTCTCAAATAATATACCTTGTTCTTTTGCAGCTTTGGCCCATGCTGACCTTAAAATTTCCTATTTACTGGTTCTAGTCAGTCATGCGGCAAGCCAATCAGCTCAGTAAATCCGTAAAATAGAGTGATTGCTGGACAAAGAACAATTAACCCTAAGCTATGTTTTTCTAGTCCAGGCCTTTATCACTATTGTATTATGTGTCTAATCAATACATCCATCCAACCATTTTCCAACCCATTGAATCTGAACACAGGGTCACGGGGCTAATCAATACATGCATAAGATAAAGAAAACACAGAGCACACAGAGCTTGTGTGGCAGCACAGAATCCAAGGTGGTGGCAAGTCCTGCATATGGAGCCTGTCCATCACAAGGCACCTTCCCTTATACATTGACGTGTGGTTAGCAATATGAACATTGATGCATTGTATGGTATTTGCAATCTAGATAAATAAATATAGTCAACAGATATGTAATACAGGTATAATTAATAAATATTAGATATTGATATTACAGAAATTATTAGTGTATGATAATAGTTGTTTAAGACATGTGTAAACAATGAAAGGTCAGAATGTTTCACAGCAGAAGGATATCAAGAGTGTCAAAATCCTTAAAGGTCAGTATGAAATTTTCAGATCTTTTCTACCTGCACACTCGTCTTTGCAGGACAGTGGCTTGCATGTATAAAAGTTCTGCTTTTAGAGGTGGTTGAGGACGTGTGGAAGATCCCAGGGGGCAGCATGGTGTTAAGAAGTCTGACAGCTTGAGGGTAAAAACTCTCCTGCAGCCTGGCAGATCTGGCTCTGATGCTGCAGTATCTTCTCTTGGATGGCAGATGTGTGAAAAGTCAATACGAGGGGTGTAAGAGGTCCCACACAATGCTGCAGGCCTTGCGGACACTGCGTTTGTAAAATATGTCCTGTAGTGAAGGGACATAGTGAACTATCCTTTACAGGCGGTTTTGGTCAGATATGTTGCCGTACCAGACAGTAATGCCACTGGTCAGAACACTCTAAGTGGTGCCTCTGTAGAACATGGTGGGGATGGAAGGGGGAAGACTTGCTCGCTTCTGCCGCCTCAGGAAGTGTAGTTTCTGTTAGGCTGTCTTGATTAGTAATGAGGTGTTATGCGTCCATGTAAATACCTCAGTTATGTGCACACCGAGGAACTTGGTACTCCTAACAGTCTCCACATCTAAACCATTGATGCTGAGTGGGATGTGTGCAGGATGTGATTTTCTGAAGTCCACAATTATCTCTTTTGTCTTGCCAACTTTGAGATAAATTGTTTTCTTCACACCATGCAGACAGCCGTTCCATCTCATCTCTGTATGCTGTTTCATCATCCCTTCTTATCAGTCCCAGCACCGTCGTATCAACTGCAAACTTGATGATGTGGTTTGTGTTGTGCGTGGCTGTACAGTCATGAGTCAGCAGGATGAAGAGCAGTGGACTAAGCACGCAGCCCTGTGGCGCTGCAGTGCTCAGTGTGATGTTGCTGGAAGTGTTGCAGCCCATCTGAACTGACTGGGGCCTCTCTGTCAAGAAGTCCAGGATCCAATTGCAGAGGGTGGTGTTCAGGCCCAATCTGCTCAGTTTTACAACCAGCTTTTCAGGGATGATTGTGTTGAAGGCAGAGCTAAACTCTATGAATAGCATCCTGACATATGTGTCTTTTTTATCCAAATGTGTCAGGGAGAGGTGAAGGGCAGAGCATATGGCATCCTCAGTTGACCTGTTTGAGCGGTATGCAGACTGAAGAGGGTCAAGGGAGGCAGGGCGATTAGTCTTTATGTGTAAAATGACTAACCTTTCGAAGCACTTCATGATGATTGGCATGAGTAACAACTGGTCGGTGGTCATTCAAGCATGTCACTGATGACTTCTTCGGAACTGGTATGATGGTGGTCAACTTGAAGCATGCTGGGACTGATGACTGGCTCAGAGATGTGTTGAAGAAGTCTGTGAGGACACCAGCCAGTTGACTGGCACATTCTTTGAGCACACGACCAGGTGTCAGGTCCTGCAGCCTTGCGTGGATTGACTCTGGATAGAGTCCTCTTCACGTCAGTTATGGAGAGACAGAGTACCTGGTCAGTGGAGGGGGGTGTTGCTTTTCTCTCAGGCTCTTTTTTCTGTGCCTCAAAAAGTGCAAAGAAGATGTTCAGCTCATCCGGAAGGGAGGCATCAACATCGCTGCTGTGTGGGTTGGGCTTGTAGTTTGTAATTGTCTGAACGTCCTGCCACATACGATGTGTGTTTCTGGTGCTGCTGAATTGTTTATTAATCCTCTGCGCGTATGCTCACTGAGCTCTCCTTGTAGCGTCAGACAGGTTGGCTCTGAGGGCAGCCTTGTCTCCAGATCTGAAGGACAGATTTATTTCTGTTATTACAGGCTGGAAGTCCATCAGATATTGAAAACTGTTAGTTCAAACACTAGCAGCAGTAGGAAGACTACACACGTACAAGTGTAACTTATATTCAGTTACCCCTGATTTTTACTTTGAAATCTGTAGTATTAGGGTGTTGTACCATGTTAGCCATTATGGATGCAATGAGAAGTCAAAGCAAAATGACACCTCTTGTTGGCTTAGTGAACCGATTACAATATGCAAGCTTTGGAGGCAAATGAGCCTCTTCTTCAGGCAGGTTGTAATCTGGCTTACTGCCAGCAGCCCGGAAAGAAAAAAAAAAAGTTTGACTTCAACTTTAAATATAACAGTTATTAGCTCATTGCCGGCAGTAAGTCGAGCCTGTTTCCAGTGAGAGTTGGACTCCGCCAGGGCTGCCCTTTGTCACCGATTCTGTTCATAACTTTTATGGACAGAATTTCTAGGCACAGCCAGGGTGTTGAAGGGGTCCGGTTTGGTGGACTCAGGATTGGGTCACTGCTTTTTGCAGATGATTTGTCCTGTTTGCTTCATCAGGCCGTGATCTTCAGCTCTCTCTGGATCGGTTCGCAGCTGAGTGTGAAGTGGCTAGGATGAGAATCAGCACCTCCAAATCCGAGACCATGGTCCTCAGCCAGAAAAGGGTGGAGTGCCCTCTCAGGGTTGGGAGCGAGATCCTGCCCCAAGTGGAGGAGTTCAAGTATCTCGGGGTCTTGTTCACGAGTGAGGGAAGAATGGAGCGTGAGATCGACAGGTGGATCGGTGCAGCGTCCACAGTGATGCGGGCTCTGCATCGGTCTGTCGTGGTGAAAAAGGAGCTGAGCCATAAGGCAAAGCTCTCAATTTACCAGTCGATCTACATTCCTACCCTCACCTATGGTCATGAGCTATGGGTAGTGACTGAAAGAACGAGATCGCGAATACAAGCAGCTGAAATGAGTTTCCTCCACAGGGTGTCTGGGCTTTCCCTTAAAGATAGGGTGAGAAGCTCAGTCATCCGGGAGGGGCTCATTGTAGAGCCGCTGCTCCTCCGCATCAGGAGGAGTCAGATGAGGTGGCTCGGGCATCTGATCAGGATGCCTCCTGGACGCCTCCCTGGTGAGGTGTTCCGGGCACGTCCAACCAGGAGAAGGCCCCGGGGAAGACCCAGGACATGCTGGAGGGACTATGTCTCCTGGCTGTCCTGGGAACGCCTTGGGGTTCTCCCGGAAGAGCTAGAAGAAGTGGCCGGGGAGAGGGAAGTCTGGGCCTCTCTGCTCAAGCTGCTGCCCCCGCGACCCGACCTCGGATGAGCGGAAGAGGATGGATGGATGGATGGATGGATAGCTCATTTAGAAACAGTTCTGTCAGGAGCCACACTGACACAAATGTACTAAAATAGA
>JANRMT010062797.1:2329189-2377502 GCA_026402145.1 Polypterus bichir lapradei | reverse complement strand
ATCTATCTATCTATCTATCTATCTATCTATCTATCTATCTATCTATCATCTATCTATCTTTCTATCTATCTATCTATCTACAAACACACACTAAAATGACTGAAAAGTCAAGACAAGTCAAGTTGGGGAGCATGCACTGTTACAATGCGTTGCCACACCCACTACACAACGAAACAACTCGGGATCCCAGTTGGCAACCCCCCAGGCAGACACGGGGTCCAATCCCACCCTCCAGAAATGACCCTCTAATAAGCCAGGTGTTATGTGGGCATCTCCTTGGCCTGATCCAGCCACTCGGATCCCCAACAATGAGGATCTTACGAGCTGGATCACCCTCAGGGAAATGCTCCACATGGCCGTAGTGCCGTAACTGACACTCCCTCACAATGCAGGTAATGTGCCTCATTTGGGACTCCATGAGCAACCGCTCATTCGACACAAAGTCAAACCAATGGTACCGAAGGATTCTCCAGAGAGACACAGTACCAAAGGAGTTCAGTCTTCATCTCAGGTCACTGGATAGCGTTCATGTCTCATAGCCATATAGCAAGACAGGAAACACCAGGACTCTAAAGACTTGGACCTTCGTCCTTTTGCATTGATATCGGGAGTGCCATGCACCCCTTTCCAGTGACCTCATGACCCCCCATGCTCTTCCAATCTGTTTACTGACTTCATAGGAAGTGTCACCAGAGTCATGAATGTCACTGCCAAGGTAAGTAAGTGTCACTCAATTAAAAAGAAAACTCTTGACTTGGCAGTTCCAGTCCCACTAAGGCACTATAAAGGCATATTGCTGTTGGTATGAAGGAGCCCCAGTCACTTTTCTAGACACACTTAGGCTGAATAATTCATTGGCTGAAAGACCTCAGTTTTAGCGTGCCAGAGAGAAGATGTGCAGCACTGTTCAGTTGTTCTCAGTTTTGTTTTACATTTGTTATAATTTGGTTTTAAAGTCCTAAAGCTCACTCAGGCCACTGAGCTTGTGATGGTAAATCTTTTACATTTTACTTAATACATAACTTTCTGTATCAAAGGCACTACTAATATTTCAATGAAATATTACATTGGTGATATTAGTGAGTTTTACAAAACTGCTAGTAATTCCTAGTCTGTGTGTACTAACCATCCACCCGTCCATCCACTTTCTGCTCCTTATCCATTTCACGGTCATGGGAGCAGCAGTTCTATGCCATGATGCCCAGATGTCCTCTTTCCCTGCCACCTCCTCCTACTCCTCTAGGGTAATACTATGGCATTCTCAGAACAGTCAAGAGATATAATCTCTCCAGCACATCGTGGGTCTGCCCCAAGGTCTCTTCCCAGTTGGATATGCCCAAAACAGCTCCTCTGGGAAGCATCCAGGAGGCATCTTAATTAAATGCCCAAACTACCTCAACTGGCCTCCTTTCAATGTGCAGAAGAAGTGACCCTAATTTGAGCTCCTCCCAAATGTCTGCAGTCCTCACCCTGTCTCTAAGGCTGAGCCATGAAAACCTGCAAAGGAAAGTAATTTCTGCTGCTTGTCTCCATGACCTACTTCTTTCATTCACTACTCAACGCTTGTGACCATTGGTGAACATCTCTTTTACTTTGTTCTAATAAATAGTGCTGTAAATGTTCAGGACAGCACAGGAGACCAGGATTTGCATCCCTGGTCCTGCCTGTGTGGAGTTTGTATGTTCTCCCTATGTCTGCGTGGGTTTCCTCCTCCAACCCAAAGACATGCAGCTTAGCTGGACTGGTGTTACTAAATTGGCCATAGCGTATGATTGGTATGTGTGTGTGTTTGCCTTGTGATGGCCTTGCACCCTATGCTGGCAGGGATTGGCTCCCGCACCCCCCATGACCTTGTCAGGAATAAGCGGGTTAGAAGCTGACTAGAGAAATGGAAATCTTCACTTTTGTAATCCCACCACTTGTGCTAGAGGTGTAATAATTTGTTATGATCTTCTTTAAACTCAGGCTCATGGACGGCGTGTACTGTGCATGAAGCATATTACAATAGGGAAGCTGAACTCAGATGAACTATTTAAAATTAACAATACGATGTGTGATAGATGTCCGGTCGTGACATACCAGAGCAAGAAGAATGGAGGAAGGCAGGCTTTTCTGAACACTAGGTGGCAGCTCCCCTGGACGGCAACGGTTCCCCGGATTCCCTCAGGCCATCATGGGACATGGAGTCCGTTTCCTCAGCCCTTTTGGGGGCCGTGGGTGCCGCCAGGGGGAGCTCACAAAGAACCTGGGGATTTACATTATTACTACAACCTGGAAGTACTTCAAAGTCACGAGGACAGAAGCCCGCAGCACTTCCGGGCTATTTGAGGAATGAGGATGTGGCAGTTGACCTGGAGAAGAAACACTTCCGGGTCACGAACTATTTAAAGGACTCTGGGAAACCCAGCAAGCGAGCCGGAGTTGAGAGGGAGTGTGACAGAGCTGCTGGGAAGAGTGGAGGATTTGATTATTGATTATTATTGTATTGATTATTGGATTTGTGAATTGTGGAGGGTGCGGTGCTTTGTGCACTTTATTTAAGAAACTTATTAAAATTATGGACGTCTGTCTTGTGGGTCTCACGGGGCAACAGTGACCCCTAGCGTCCACAGATGTTTCTCTTTTCTGTCACAGTAGGACATGCTCTTTTTGTATCCAAGTATGCAGTTGTTTTCTCTTCAATTGTGTGATTCTAAGTTAATTGTGTCTTTTTTTATGAATGTAGTGAAGAAAAAGTACTGCACATGCAGCAATAAATGCAGTACCTCAAATGTGTTCTAGAATTTTAGCAGAGACAACTTTGCCACTTTTTCCAACATTTTAATAAAGATGCTTTGCATTTTGTAAGTTGTTTAAATGTTTATAAGGATTGTTTATTGCCAGGGATGCTGCAGTAGAGGACCATGCATTTATTAGAAGTAATGAACTCTATCAAACCTCTTCAGAAATGTAAAGACATGTATCAGAAAGCAACAGTTTTATCATCAACAGTAGTTTTGTCAAAAATGTAAAGAAACCGTTAATTGTTTTATTTTTACCAGCAGCACAACTAAAAGTCTGCAATTAAATGAAAGTTGTTGAAGTACAGCACCACACAGGGTGCAGGCCTATACATACGTGTGTCATAGATATAATGCGTTTCTTTCTGCTGTCCATGCTTGTTGCACATAACACATTTGATAGTTGGTGACAATTTGTCCATGTAGTCTGACAGTTGTGGCAAGACGGACACCTTGTGATGAAGGAACACCTTCAGGGTAACTAGCTGCATCAGTACCAGAGCCTACAGGTTCTACATCAACAGATTGATTGTCACTATCTCGATCAGCATTGTTAACATCTTGCAACAAATCTAGTTGTTTCAAAACACCAGCAGCTTTTTACCTTTTTTTGCAGTAACATAACTATCCATCCATCCATTATCCAACCCGCTATATCCTAACTACAGGGTCACGGGGGTCTGCTGGAGCCAATCCCAGCCAGGTAGGAAACAAACCCTGGGCAGGGCGCCAGCCCACCGCAGAACATAACTATGGACTGTCTATTCATACACACTATTTGGTTGCCACCAAAAAGAAAAAAATTCTACAGCTCTCCACTAGGTGGCACCAGCTAGGTAAACAACTGAGAAACACAACAGCAAAGCTCACCAGTGTACTGGGATGCAAATTTTCTCATACACCATATTGCCAAAAGTATTGGGGACCCCCCTCCAAATCATTGAATCCAGATGTTCCAATCACTTCCATGGCCACAGGTGTATAAAATCAAGCACCTAGGCATGCAGACGGCTTCTACAAACATTTCTGAAAGTTTCTTGAAAGAATGGGTCGCTCTCAGGAGCTCAGTGAATTCAAGTGTGGTAAAGTGATAGGATGCTACCTATGCAATAAGTCCATTTGTGAAATTTTCTTGCTACTAAATATTTCACGGTCATCTGTTAGTGGTATTACAACAAAGTGGAAGCAATTGGGAACAACAGCAATTCAGCCATGAAGCGATAGGTCATGTAAAATCACAGAGGCGTACAGTGTGCAGAAGTCACCAACTTTCTGAAGAGTTGATAGCTACAGACCTCAAGAACAGTGCAGCGTAGACAGAGAGCTTCATGGAATGAATGGGTCTCCATGGCCGAGCAGCTGCAGCCAAGCCTGACGTCACCAAGCGTCGGATGCAGTGGTGTAAAGCCCACCACACCGCCACTGGACTCTCGAGTGGTGCAGACGTGTCTTCTGGAGTGACGAATCACGCTTCTCTGACTGGCAATCCGATGGACGAGTCTAGGTTTGGTGGTTGCCAGGAGAACAGCACTTGCCTGACTGCATTGTGCCAAGAGTAAAATTTGGTGGAGGGGGGATTATGGTTTGTGGTTGGTTTTAAGAGGTTGGGCTTTGCCCCATAGTTCCAGTGAAAGGCCATTTTGGATAATTTCATGCTCTCAATTTCAAAACATCTGAAAAGTCAATGATCTTAGCTGTCAGGTTTTCATAACCTCACTTGCATTTTGTTCAAACTCATTATGTGGGGTGATTAATTTTGTCACCTTGTCCCTTCACGCCTCGTCCAGAACAATCCCTCACTTGATTACTTGATTATGTTGACCTTTTTTGGAACTCCCTTTGGAGAAAAGTGTTTGCTAAGCAAATAAATGTAAATGTAAAGATTGAAGACATGAAGCCTGCAGATCGTTGTCCTCAAGTTCATTTCCAGTCTTTCACTATCAATAGGAATTGCAGCCATCATCATTTAGGCGTGCTAAAAAAAAAAGATCACAGTTAGTTATATATATTACAAGATAAGAACAGAGTTTACATTTGATTTTCTTACCATGCAAAATGATCCTTATTAATCAAAGCAGATTAGATAAAAAAGTTTTTAGGGTTATGGACTTTAAACTCAGTGTAAAAGTTAAATATTTTAACAATCTTGTTGAACCTTTTGTTAAGTTTTTTTAGTAGCACAGGAATTGGAACCCTGGACTGAAAAGGGGGCTGTAGAAAGAGAAGGCAGTTTACTTCTAATGCTGCCATTCTGACTGTGCTTACCCACCCGGCTGTGCTGTGTGACAGTTATGATGTTCATGTCAACTGAACCAATGTTGTAGCCTGAAGGTCTTACTGTACATCTACTTGACTGACACCCTTCTAACTTATTTGATGTAGTTTGTGTAGTTCAGCCATTTTGAGTTGGCCCAGTTTTCTGCTTATTGCTTGTGTTTGCCTTGTTTGCAGTTTACCATCTTTGATCTGATGGTGGAAACTCATCCTGTGATCTTCAGCTTTCCAATGATCTTTCAGCTGCCTTGTATTTCTTTCCTGTCTGCCTGTAAAGTGGCTTGGCTCATTCTATGTTGTTTTAGGTTTTATTGATATTTTTCTCTTGCTTTGTTAGCTGGTAGCCTCCATGGTTTGATGCAGTCTAGTTAACCTCACAGAAGAAAAAATAGCAGGTAGTCGAAAGCTTAAGGGACCAGAAGGTGTAAACTGGAGCAGTTCCTTAACCTGATTTATTTGGCTTAATTTTTGAAACTTTGATAATAAAAAAAGTCAAAAGCAGTTTTAATAATGGGGCCAGTGCAATGCAAGTCCTTTTGGATGTTGGACATTTTAAATGATGGCTTGGAGGAGCCAGCCTTTTATGAGGGCTACATGTGCAGGAGACGCCAGCTCTTCCAGCACCTCGAGCTCAGGGTCACTGAACTGGAGGAATTGTTTGGCCTGCGTTATAGTAGAGAATTGGCAGACCTGGCCCAGGTGTCCTTTAGAGAGATAGTGTACACCCCTAAGGTGGCGCAGGAGGAGATTCCAGACCAGACAGGTAGAGACAGGTGAGTCACGGTTAGAAGGCGTGAGGTAAAGGGTGCATGCTGTCTGGGGGCAGCAACCCTAGAATTAGAAATGTCAAACCACTATCAGGTCTGTGTGGAGCTGGACGGTGTCTCTGAAGATTCTGAGGTGGTAGGCAGGGATGAGGAGCCCCAAAGGGCCACCAAAAATACAATTCCCAAAAAGAGCCAGCTAGTGATAGTTGGTGACTCGATCATTAGGGGGATTAAAAGAGTTGGTGCCAGGCTGAAGAGTAGAACTGATGAGGTAGTGTTTGCTGAAATTCTGCCTGCGCCACATGCCAGTCCAGGTAAAACTAAAGAGATCAGAACAATTAATGTGTAGCTCAAATCTTGGTGCAGGGTAGAAGGGTATAGGTTTATGGAGCATTGAGACTCTGGCCTTAATGCCAAAAGTATCAAAAATAAAACAAGTGAGATGGATTTGTATATAGAGGAGCAAAATTCTGATATTATAGCAATAACGGAAATCTGTTGGCTCAATAGATGTATAAAAATGTATAATTTTGATCCTGTGCAGATTTTAGAAATTCTAAAATAGTTTCAACGTTGTGCACCAAATTGTTGTTTTTTTTAGTCATTAACGATGTATTTTGTACAATCATTCCACCCCAGAAAAGGAACAATTCAAAGAAATAATTGAAAGCCCACAATTACCATGACATTCATGTCCATGATGAGTGTTTGTAAACTTCTGACCACAACTGTACATAAAAAAGTGTGACCGGGCAGATCCAAGCAACCACAGGCACAGTAAACTTAACGTGCAACACAGGAAAATTATTAGAAGGAATTTATAAGGATAAAATTGAACAGCATAATGCAAGTACAGGAGTTTTACTGAACAGTCAGCATGCATTCAGAAGAGGAAGGTTATATTTTACTAACAAGCAGGAATTCTACGGAGAAGCAACTAATGGTTACGATCAGATTGAAGCATATGACGTTATTTATCTTGACCTTCAGAAAGCATTTGATAAGATGCCACAAGAGACGTTGGGCGTCATAGCAAATGAAGTGAAAGTTCATGGTAATGTTTGTAGATGGGTGAGAAATTGCTCAGACACAGGAAGCACAGGGTTATGGTGCAAAGAACCTTTTCAAAATTGGCTGACGTTAAGAGTGGTGTTCCACAGGGGTCAGTGCTGGGGCCGCTGCTATTTTTAATATACCTAAATGATTTGGATAGGAATATAAGTAACAAGCTGGTTAAGTGTGCAGAGAATTCCAAGATAGGTGGATTGTCAGATAATCTGGAATCTGCTGCATCATCACAAAGGGACTTTGACAACATATAGACTTGGGCAGATTTGTTGACAATGAAATGTAATGTCAGTAAACATAAGGTATTACACGTAGGAAGTAAAAATGTTAGGTCTGAATACACAATGCGAGGTCTGAAAATCGAAAGTACACCTTGTGACAAGGATTTAGGAGTCGTAACGGACTCTACACTATCGACTGCCAGGCAGTGTTCAGAAGCCTTTAAGAAGTTTAACAGAATGTGTGGTTATATAGCACCCTGACATATGGAGCACAAGTCCAAGGAGGTCCTGCTCAAGTCTTATAACGCACTGGTGAGGACTCATCTGCAGTTTTGTGTGCAGCTTTGATCTTCAGACTACAACATAGCAGCACTAGAAAAGGTCCAGAGAAGAGAGACTAGGCTGATTCCTCAACTACAGGGGATAAATTATGAAAAAAGAATGAAAGATCTGAGAGGAGACATGATTGAAGTGTTTAAAATTATAAAGGGATTTAGTACTGTGGATCGAGACTGCTATTTTAAAATGGGTTCATCAAGAATACAGGGAAACATCTGGAAACTTGTTAAGGGTAAATTTTGCAAGGACTTTATGAAGTTTTTCTTTACAAAAAGAACCATAGGCACTTGGAATAAGCTACAGAGCAGTGTGGTAGTAGGACTGTAGGGACTTTCAGAACTAGACTACAGGAATTAGGTAGATGGGACTGGCGAGCTTTGTTGGGCTGAATGGCCTGTTCCATTTAGATTGCTCTAATGTTCTTATGATCAGTCGAACTTAGCTAACATTTCACGACCACATGGGAGTGTGAGGCCCTGACGGGGAGAGCTTTTTCATTTGATGGATGGATTTGATGGATGGATGCCACTGGGGGCTTGGTTGCCATTTACAAGCACAGTATTGTCAAAGTTGAAATCCTGGTCTTATCATCTCGTCTCATGTTTTGTTTACAATTCTCAGACTTTCTGTATTACTTTTCAAGCATTTTCTCCATGTGTGCCCATTCTTTTTTAACAATATGTTTTTGAGGAAATTCCGTTGGCTTTCTTACTTTCAGGCTATTGTCTTTTTACTGTTTATATATCTCTTTAATGTTCTTGCTTTATAGTCATTTCCGTGTTTGTACAAACCAAAGTGAGTGTGTATATTTATTTATTTACGTGCTTACTTCCTTTTCTACATATTTATGTATGTATTTATTTATAGAACAAATTTCTCCTAGGGTACAAATAAAGTGTGTTCAATCTATGCTCAATTGTCAGATTTTTGATTCAAAATTTTAAACAATTTTTCCCCATTTGTGCATATGCTTTTTAAATAGTATTTTTATGAACATATTCTGTTGACTTTGTTTCTTTCAGGATGTTCTCTTTTTGCTGTTTTTTGTGTAATGCTCATTTATGAGCTACTTAAAGTAGGCAGGCACTCATATGGATTGTATTGGAAAGGTGAAGATAGACATTGTCTTACATATAGAATTCTCAAATCTAGTAATTGGGTCTGTTTGTGCCACATTCTATTTACAAAATTTTGTCATCTGCAAACAAACAAACATCAATTTGGCAACTCATTGACACATTTTAGATTTTATTTTATGCAAGACACTCACCCAGATATGTCATCTATAGGACTGCCAGTCTCATTCAAAGCCTTAGTTCGCTTGGTGCCCCTCACTATCCCCCTCAGCAGATCTGCTGATGGAGAGCACTCTGATCCAGAAACATTCACTCATGAGGACCAGCAGCAAAATTAGCACCAGAAATGATAATCCGATTCGAATTCCATTTCCTATTGAATAACCCACTGAAATAGAAAGAGGAATAGTTACTGTGTTTTTATTGTCAAAATCAGGAGAAATGGTCAATTCTCAAACCCTCCAATTTAATAACACACTTCACATGAACATCGTTTTCTTTCCTTTTTATCTTGGCGTAAATGTACTTTTCATTGAAATTTTTAAATACGGAAAAATGTATTTGTGCCATTTAAGTTATGCTACAAAATAATGAGAATGGTCTAATGACAAAGGACAGAATCCAGGCAGAAAGCAGACAGAAATCCACCACCAAAAGTAGCTGGAGGTCTATTGGTAAGTTGTTGATGACACGTAATGCCTTTCTACTTGCTTAATACTAATTCTTTACATTTATATAGCACTTTTCTCACCACTCAAAGCTCTTTACATAGTGAATGGAGAGCCACTTCAACCACTACTAATATACGGCATCTACCTGGGTGATGTGACAACAGCCATTTTTGCGCCAGAATGCTCACCACACATTAGCTGTTAGGTCCTGAAGTGGAGAGAGAGAGAGAAAGAGAATTAGAGACTGGAGATGATTAGTTGGTCAGAATAACCAGGCCAAAGTGGGAAATTTAGCCAGGATATCAGGATACACCGAACTCTTTCCAAAGGATGGCGCCATTTTTACAGCACAGTGCCCCCGGCACTGCACTAGGACATTGGGATCCACATTCAGACCACAGAGTAAGGGTCCCCTCCTGGCCTTACCAACACCTCTTCCAGCAGCATGCCAGTCTTTTCCTGGTTGGTCTCCCAACCAAGTGCTGTTGGGCTTGTTAATGATCAGATTGAGTGATTTTCAAAGTCGTTCTTTGTGTCTGATTTCAGCCTTTTTTTTACATTTTCAGTAATAGTATTAATATTAATTAATATTAATATTATATTACTGAACTAGCAAAATACCCGTGCTTCACAGCTGAGAAGTAGTGTGTTAAAGAAGTTATGAAAAAGAAAAGGAAACATTTTAAAAATAACGTAACATGATTGTCAATGTAATTGTTTTGTCACTGTTATGAGTGTTGCTGTCATCAAGGATTTGATTATCATTATTTCTTTCAATCAGGTTCGTATTTGGAGGACGTGTTGTGTTCAAGTTACATTCCATTTTTGTCAACCGTTGTAAAGATAACAGGTTTCATTCATCGAAGTGTTCACTACCCAATTGGCTATGCGAGTATTTAGCGACAGTGTGTCTATTAACTTGTGGATTTTTCTGCGATAACAGGTTTCATTCATCGAAGTGTTCACTACCGAAATCGCTACTCTTGAATCTAAGATGTTTAACAGGCATTCCCGGTATTAAGTTGTGGATTTGCCTGCGAATATTTAGCGGCAGCGTGTCTATGAACGTAATTTAAACTTAAGCTTTACACCTTGCTTTCCTATTGATATGTCTACAAAGGCTTGTTCAGCTTCAGAGGGTTGTTCCTTTCTTACTGCTTCATTAAGCAGCTCGTCTTCCTCTTTATCTGAGACATCACACACTGCATGCATGGGTTTACCTTTCCCAGTCCTGCAAAGTTTAGCAAAGTGGTTCAATTTACCACATTTTTTACACTGTCTTCCTTTAGCTGGGCATTGACTTTTTCCACCGTGTGCTTTGTTTCCGCAGTAGCTACACTTATGAATATGCTTGTATGCGTCACTCGCTTCATATTCTTTTGCTGCCTTCTCAATTGCGTAATGAGTTTTTCGTTCAGCGCTCTTTGGAGCTTTTTCTTGTTGTCTGTGTACTGTGTTCACAGTCAGTTTACGTGAGCCGCTCGGAGTACTGAACTTTTTCCATTCTCCCGGCAGGTTAAGAGAATCCCAGTCAATTCGTGGCGAGGGAACTCCAACAAAATCCATGACTGTGCTCTATTCTGACACCATGTCTTGTTTTCACAATTTGTGAAAAATGAAATGATGGCGTGACTTTCTTTTAAAGTATGCAGGGGAACTTTATTTATTACAGCTCTGACATTCACGGCATCCGTGTTCTAAATTGAATTCCATAATAGTAACCTTGAGGTTCCTTTTTCTGGTGCCTTCCTGATGACATAGGTGCCTAAACCATGCCTGATAATAATACATTTTAGTGACATATAAATATTACAGTGATCACCTCGATAGACATCTCACCACCCAAATCGCTACTCGTGAATCTAAGATGTTTAACAGGCATTCCCGGTACAGTGTAACCTCAGTTCACAACCATAATTCGTTCCAAAACTCTGGTTGTAACCCGATTTGGTCGTGAACCGAAGCAATTTCCCCCATAGGATTGTATGTAAATACAATTAATCTGTTCCAGACCATACGAACTGTACGTAAATATATATATATTTTTTTTTAAGCACAAATATAATTATACCATAGAATTTACAGCGTAATAGTAAACTAAATGTACAAACATTGAATAACACTGAGAAAACCTTGAACAACAGAGAAAACTAGCACTGCAATAGTTCGCGCTATAGCGCAACCAACTGCTGGCTAAAAGCACTTTTTTTAATGAGTTTTAAGCACAGGGAAAAAATGAACATTTGAAAAAATCCGTAATTTAATAAACCACCAAGAAAAATAACATTGCAACAATGCACGCTACGAACAGATCACTGGAAACAGAAGTGAAAACAAAATCAAGACCAGTGCATTCTTTAACTGCCTTCCTACCTTAATGCATCCAGCTCTCTCTCGTGCTGCCTTTTTGTCTGCGTCCATCTCTCGAGCTGCCTCTGTGTGTGTGTCGCGCTATCTCTCTCGCGCTGCCTGTGTGTGTGTCGCTCTCTCTCTCGCGCTGCCTGTGTGTGTGTGCTCACGCTGACTGTGTGTGTGCATCTGTCTCTCTCTCGCGCTGCCTGTGTGTGTGTGTGTCGCGCTCTCTCGCTCTCTCTCTCTTGCTCACTGCACAGGAAATGCACAGGGAGAGACTGAACATGTACAAACCGAAAGGGAAACTGGCTTGTTCGTATGCCGAGTGTGTGGTCGCGAATGTTTAGCGGCTGCGTGTCTATGGGCAGGAAGTCAATTACGTGGGAGGCGTGCTGATTTCCGCAGTAGCTGCACTTATGAATATGCTAAGCACAGTCCTTCACCCGCGAATATTTACCTTATATGGGCAGGCACTCAATTATGTGGGAGGCGTGATGATGCGGGACGCAACTCCGCCTCACTCGGCAACCGAGCTGAAGGCTATGGCCGTTTATATGGACAAAAGTAGGTTCCAGTTATGTCCGTTACGCGTAGAATTTCGAAATGAAACCTGCCTAACTTTTGTAAGTAAGCTGTAAGGAATGAGCCTGCCAAATTTCAGCCTTCCACCTACACGGGAAGTTGGAGAATTAGTGATGAGTCAGTGAGTGAGTGAGTCAGTGAGTGAGTCAGTGAGGGCTATGCTTTTTATTAGTATAGATTAACCCTACACTTGCTTCAAAACATGTGTCTTGCTTTTGTAAACAATTATCAGGTAATAATCAATGTTATATTTTCCAGAGTCGTTAGACATTGTTCATTGCTTGACCTAACTGCAGGTTGTTGACATTGTCCTTTACTAAAGTTCTGTATCGTCAAGAAGTGGCATCTATGTTGTGCCCCATTGTCTGAGCGATTATCAGGCCAATGTGGTGTCTTTTCCATTAGAATGTAATATGGCAGCATTAGTAAATATCACTGACAACTAATTACAGCTTTTCAATAGCTTAATGGCCATAAACTTATCATTCATGTAAAACAATGGGCAACATTCAGAGTGTCCAGGAGACCTGCCATTTAAAGGCTACTGAATAATCAGGACTTGTAGAGACATCAGGAGCCACTTGGGGGAGATTTAGGACAATTTTCAGACCAACCACTTAGCGGTATATACTAGAAAGACTAGTGTAACAGCCTGCCTATCTATCATCATAACCCTGAATATCAGCCTACACATACGTATCTGTTACGCTACTCTGCTCTCTAGATATTGCAGTTCACTGTTGTAGAGGTATATTCTCAAAAGGCTGCTATGCCTTCCTTCAATCATAAACCAGCAGGCTTGCATACCAGCGTTTGTTACATTGGACAAGGCATATAAAATACCACTGTCTACTTATGTTGTTCCACTTCTTACGAAAGTTACGCTGCTGTTTTTTTAGCTGCACAAAAGTTTTGTTTTTGCTCATATGTATCCAGTAAAAAAACTGAAAGGATTCCATTTGTACATTAGTATGGGAGCAAGTCAAAACGAGAAATGCTTAATGTGCGCAGAGAAATACAAGCAGACAAAGAGCGCCTTTGCCTTTATGCTCTATGGGAGGTTTCTTTCCTCTCTTAGTTCATCTGAGGACATCTGTGTTATGGTGTGACAGGGGAGGGAGTTCAGGTGCTCAGTGGCAGAAGCAGGAACAACTCAGAGAAGGGGAAACACAGAGTGATTGAGCAGAAGACAGCGAAAACCATGTGAAGTGTTCTTGTTCATTGCTTCTGGCACTAAAAACTGTTTTGACTAATATCAGTCAAAGGTGCAGATATATCATTATGTCCTTATAATGGATGGTAGAAAATGATAAAAACTAGGAGACTGTAAGTGATACAACTTGTTTTCTAGTTTGAATCTATTGTTATAACGTTTTACTTACAGCTTACTTATGCTGTCACAAGTATGCCTCAAAAATGTGGAAGGCATGTTTTGTTAAGTTGAAACCTTTGTCAGTTTCAAGTGCAACACTTTGGTAAGTTTTGTTTTCACTTTTGCCCCATGGCCTCCATTTCAAAACATAAAAGCAGGCTTGGTGTTTTCTAAAATTTATTAAAAAATACTTCACTTTAGAATGTAGTTTAGTGCAATAATTATAAAAAAATTAGACTTCAAAAATACTGCACTTTTATGATTCTCTACTTTACCAAATGCTATGGTTAATCACTCTCTCTCCAGCAAACAATGGTATAGAAATTGTAATACAAAAAGAGAAAAAGCCATTAGGCTACTTAAACACCCCAAGCTGATCAAGTATCTAGAAGGAAGGGAGACAACAACAACTCTACGTCAAATCGGAGATATGCGTCACTTTTTACACTGATGAACTTGTTTGAAAGATGTCAATTTGACTTCAGTCATCTCGAATTGATTCAGATTTGAGAAATCCAACATTTATCAAATTAATGTACAGTAAAGCATAAGGTTTGTAGAAATGCAATTGAAGTTTATATTAGAAGCACCCCTTAGGAATGAAGAACTTTACACTTTGTTGTTCCACCAGCCTGCTCTACTCGTTCTTTGTTTTGGTATTCAGGGATGTCGAAGTTAATCACATATGCTGCTCTAGTTCTTCTATTTGAAGTCAACTTCGCCTTAAAAGTAAATCTCTGCTTTCTGGTTTTCATTCCTAAAAGATCTGATGGTACGGAGAGTTTGTTTCTAGACTCATCAGCAGAACAAATGCAATAAACTAGTGTATATGATTTAGATTTTGTAATTATTGTCATTTTAAGATTGTTAAACACAGTTTAAGTTTATATTTCAGAGAGAGGAGGTTTCCAGTTTTCAGAACTTTACATAATGAAAGAGTATGGTTTATGAAATAGTGAGCACTTTTCATCGAGTGGGATGCAAGATCGTGCTTGTTTCACCAAGAGGGCAGTTTGTAATTGCTGCTAGTGGGTCCTCGATGAACTTAAAAAAGTAAAACTGGTGTTGTGGGATCATACAGCCTGAGAAACAATAGTGTAAGTAAGGTGGAGTGGACTGAATGCAATAGCCACGTGGAGCGGCACCGATCAAAACAAACCTTAAAGGGAACTCCAGAGTAAGATGACATTGAGACCAAGTGAAATCATAACTGTAATAATGAAAGATTTATTATTGCAGATTGTTTTGACAATTTCTAGAACATTATTACTGTAATGCTTTCCCGTGACCCTCGGCCATTAGTTCGCGTCGCGTTTACTCGGTAGGCCATATATCAATGTCTGAATATACTTTTAAGAATGGAGTGATAAACAGGGAAATGTATTCAGAGAGAAAACACAAAATAAACAATAGAAACCAAATAACAGAACAAATTACAAAAAATATATATATTACAATTCAGAGGCACCTAACCTGGCTCCACTATCTGCCAATTTCTTTCTCTTTCTCTTCTACTCCCTGTTATCCTGACCACAGTCTGTTTCTACAACTTTAACTCCTCCCATTTCTTGGAATCTACCATTATTCGTAACATTCATTAAAATTCATAGCCTCAAATGTCTTTTTAATCTTAATAATTTATTCTTGAGATGCTTCTTTAAGATTATCTGATTTTCAAAATACCCTTTTAATAAATACATTCATATCTATATGTACTTACACATCATATTGTTTATGTCTGTCTGTTGTTATTTTGTAAAATCTTTGTGATCTTCCTTACAGGTTTAAATCCTGCATAAAACAAAGCAGGTGCTACAAACCCAACCTGTGCATTATGTACATGTGTCCAGTACAGAATTCTCTGTCTCAAAATACCTATGAAGATGAAATGTCTACGCCGTAAGCTAATAAGGTTATCACACAATTTGAAAAGGTTAAATTTCATCACTTGAGTTAAGTTAACCTCATCTAAATCTACTGGCCAGACATATTAAGACAAGGCCTCTAATGTCTTCAGTCTGTGCTGCACAGGTGAGTGGCCGCTGCACCCCGCTGACTCTCCTGTTGTCACACGCTTACCTTGAACAGTCAGTATCAAAGCATTGCTGAAGTCTGTGTAATGCAGGGGATCGTCTATGAAAGCGTAACACCAGTACTTTCCACCTTCGGACTGAGCCACAGATTGGAGAGTGTAAATGTCTTCAGTGGTGTTCTTAAGCTCATTCCACACACCTGCCTCGCTCCAGTGGTACCAACGATATGTCCAGCCAGACAAGTCACTGTCGCTGCTGCACTCCAGAATCACGTTATCACCAGTGTAAAATCGGACCTTCGGATTCTTTATCTTCAGTGTCACGTTTTGTGTTGCTGTAGAGAAGAAGACATCAGCTTTACATTCAGTCACTGAGCTGGTAGAGTTTATGCTGCTCCACTAAACCTATTGAAGTGATTTTCTAGCTAACATTCAAATCCCTGCATTTTCTTTCCATTGACAATGTCATGACATTTGACACAGCAGTTTTCTAATGAAGGGACTTTTGGAGAGAATGAGGATAATGTGAGTTGACACAAGCTTGAAGATATTTCTGAATCAACTCTGCTCAAAACAATGGACACCATAGAGAGCTCAAAGACCCACAAGGCCCCAGTGGAAGCCATGATAACGACATAGCTGTGATAGTATGGGGGCTAGGAGATCAAGGGTGAGTTACATACCCTTATCACCAGAGTTTGGGAGGAGCACATGCTGAGTGAGTGGGGATCACCCTATTCTGCCCATCTATAAGATGGAATCAAAGAAGGAGTGGAATATCACTGTTGAATGCAGGATACAAGTGGTTGGAACCCTTCACCAAGAAAGTCCTGGGAGACTACTAATGAGGTTTTTAACTGCAATACATTCACAATGGACTAGATTTTCATGGTCTGAGGCCTCCTGGAAAAATGTCAAGACTACAACATCCTGGTAAATCACCTACAAACAGGCATATGACACTGTAGATCATAAATACCTGTACAAGACACCTGACAATTGGAGGATTCATAAGGGGCATCATCATGAACAGAGGTGGTACACTGTTAAACCACAGCCTGCAATATACAGCACGTTCTGATGACGTCTACCTCCTTGGAAGAAACTCAATAAAGCTCAAGGCAGGCTTCATGCAGTTGGAGAAAGAGTCAGCAAAGGATGGCCAAGTAATTCACAAGAGGAAGAGATTGTTAGGGAACGAAGCAGTAGTTTGATTGGTTCAAGAGAGGTGACACCTGCAATCAAATCAATTTGAGTAACAGAGCATTATTGTCATCTGCTGAAAAAGGAGTTCATGTCTGTAAAGTATATACTAATACATTATACTGATATCTAGCAAAACCTTCAAAATTTTCAGTTATACTATGATGTAGAATTTAGGCTATAGCACCCACTTCTACCTCACATGTTACATAGTGTACTGTACCTAAGAATCAAGTGTTCCAAAGTGGTGCATGCATGTTTGTAGCCTTGTTGGCTATTGTTGTTGTCAGACACTGTTAATGCTGCTAAATGATACATTATCAATGTATTACCTAAGATGTTAAAACAAATACATACATTTAAAATTTGTTTTGCTGTCTTAGGTAGTACATCGGCAGTGTACCACTTAGAAGCTCTAAGAATATTTGAGAAGGTAAGTGATACCAATTGGAATGAGAGGGAACACTGGTGCTAACCATTTCTTTTCTCTCCACTGCAGCTCCACGAAGACCTCTTAGAACGTCACTTAGCCCCCTCCAAAATTTCCAAAAAAAGCTTCACCCTTTCTGCTCAACATGTCAGAAGGATGTGTTCATTTCAGACACGGGACCTCATGTATAAACAATGCATATGCTCAAAAATGTTGTGTATGCCCGTTTCCACTTCAAGATGTATAAAAACTAAACTTGGTGTAAAGCCACGCATATTCTGACACCAGCCTTACCCTGTGCGTATGCAAGTTTCCACTCTGTTTTGCAAACTGGTGGCACTTAGCGTCCTAGCTTTGCTGTTGTTCCTGTGAGGTTTCCCATTCCTTTTTAGATTCATATCCCCGATGCAGCTTTATCAAATACAATGAAATTAACCGAATATCGTTTATAAATTTAAGGAATCTGATTGTAATCAACCAGTAAAAATATGAAGGTCCACAAAATGGCCAAACTAATCCAAATACCTTAGCTGCTTTAGCATTGTTACTCTGAGTGCACCATTCAGAGCATTTTAACACAATGTATCTGTGTTTGGAATCACAGCTGTACAGCAGATGATCAATGAGCTCTCTGGCGGGTTGTGTCAAGAGCACAATGGATTATTGAATACAGCATCTACCCCGGAGAACTTTTATAGCACACAATGCCTCAGCCTTGAGCACAGTCTATTTGAACTTCTCTCATTTGGCAAATGCTTCAGAGCCTTTCCTGCATGAACCTCAAGGTTGAGAAACAGTTTCATCCCAAGAGCTACAAACACACTCAGTCCATCAAGTGTTCCTAGTAGAAGTGTTTGTACTTAGAATTATAATTATCTCACTGTAAATATGCACTACAGCTGTAATCATGAACAATCTAAGCCACTTTATGAACCATTTACACTATCTGCAGTATATGTACAGTACATGTATATTGTACTTATGTTTACATACTGTATGTTTTTCATTATTTTTGTTATTATTATTATTTTATAGGAAAATAAGTTTATGGAGGATTGCATATGAAGTCTCATTGTACCATACAATAACAATAAAGGAATTCAATTCAATTCAATAGAAGAGAGCAAGTATTTACAGATGATGATGACTGCCTTCTAAGTCGATTTAGATTTCCAAGAGCTATCTTCTTGGAGCTCTTGATATCATTTTTAAAATGAAATGCATTAAAGTATGTATATTACATTATACAGATACATTTTTAATTTTATTTAAATAATGTATACTATTAATAATTAAATGTATGGGCATGGTGGCGCAGCGGTAGCGATGAGCTGGCGCCCCGTCCAGGGATTGTTCATGCCTTGCACTGTATTCTTGCTGAGACTGGCTGAATTGATGGATGGAATAATTAAATATGTATTACGAAGATATTTCAGTGTTACTTAAAAGTATTGAAGAATCGGTGTTCTAAGCTTACAGATGATCTGACATATTATTAAAGAGAATATTGTGTGGAGACTGGTTACCTTGAGAAAGAAATGGAAGGACAGGAATTGGGAGTTAGTACATTTGAAAGAGACGGTACTGCTGCAATAGATTATTTAACTGAGGGTTGCGCACGTCCCAGCAAGCATCTTGCAGGAGGCAGAAACAATCTCTAAATCATCGCTACCACTGCACCACCGGGTCCCCAAGTTTAATGCATGCTTTAAATCATTTCATCATGAAAATGGTATCAAGTATATGTTGTCACACATGTGCACATGGGAGGTAGCTAATGGGCTTGAATGAGAGTAATTCCGAGCCAGACTGGGAGGTAGCGGAGTGCACTGACTCTTTTTCTTGCTTTTCTATAGACCATTCATGGAAAATTCCACCTGGCCCTGATGACGTCATTCCTGGTTCTGGCCTCTTTGACATCACGTCCAGGTGCGAGCCTATGGATAAAGACCCTTCCGCTTCCTGCCCCTTTGATGTCACTTCCTATACTGGCCTTTAAAGCAACCACCTTTCCTCCATCCCCTCAGTTCTGTTCTGGGATCCAATCTGTACACATTAGTACAAACCTTTAAACCATTTTGCAGCCAGGAAATAATATATGGGTGGCTGCCCCAAACCTTTGTGTGGTTTCTTTGATTTTGTTGCAACGTCTTAGTATTTAAATTGTTCAGAGAGCTGTAATATTATGAATGTAATGTATTCTGTGTCCTGTCAGTGTAAGAGAAAGCCCATTTAAGAAACACGTAATGATTCACACACATTAAGCACATAGAAGAACACATATAATATGAAGCATTTAACGTGCTACTTTAGTTACGATGGGATCTGAGAAATTCCAGTAAATTTAACATTGATTTTAGGATTAAGTTTACGACGTCCTACTTTAATGACAAAATAAACTACCACATTCAAGTGGAAATTCCAACCTTTTGTCCTTCTTTTCTTTATACTCTAATACGCTTCCGTCGCCTTTTCACAGCGACTTTGATATCTGACCACTTCTTTTTTATGTCGGGCATGTGTGACTTTCTGAACTTGAACTTTTGAGAGTCTCTGCCACTCTGTATCACTTGACCAACTTCCTCTTGTTGTTTATGACTAGAATCCCTGAAGCCTACGAAAAAACATAAACCCAGCCCACCTAAAATTCCTTCGCACCTCTCCATTAGAGTCTTTTTTTTTTGTTAATGTGTCAATCAGTCCAAGTAGCAAGCAGCCTGCTAACGCCACTGACACAGTTTAAGTCGCAGAGAAGATTCCTGGAGCTAAAGTCTGTTTATCTGGGTGTGAGGTGCCTGGAGTTTTAAAGGGTAAATAATATATTGTCATTTGGAATACATACATTTCATGTGTGTTACGTGTCTACAACGATCTGGGTAGGATAAAATGCAAGGCAGAAATTGTTGAACACATAACTAAAAAAGAAAAGTTTTTCATATCTTAGTAATAATTGATAAAATGTAGATGTGAATTGTATAATGTGTGAAGACTGAAGTCTAAATATCAAATAAACACTTTCACAAAAGGTTTAAGTATAACAAAACAAGTGTGCTTTTTTTCAAGAATAAAACCGTAGAAAAAGAAATCAGGTTAGTGTATGATGTTGACACAACCATTTGGGTTGTGCAGCGGTAAGATCTGCTGACTCGTAATCAAGAGGTTCCTGGTTTTAATTCTAGTGGGTGTCTGTTTTGAGTAGTGAGCTGCTCTTATTGTTACTATTATAGAATAAAAGCATTCATTTGATTTGAGTCTGTAACAGCTGGTGTAAATTTATGGCACTTATAAAAGTTAGTGCTTTTTTTTTAATTCAGTTTTATCCTCTTAGTCACGTTATCGCTCCCCCCCGATCTGACACTGCTAGTTTTCAAATAAAGACATGCTATAGCAGAGGTGAACTCAGATTAGGGTGAGGTTTCTGCATCGGAGAAAGAGAACAGAAGCCCTCCCTGCAAGAAACGTCCACTCACATATAAGAACAACGCAGCTGCACCAGGTGTAAAGGCAAAAGATGGCTCCGTTTGGATGTAGCAAGAGGTCCAGTGTCATCCAGCAAGTCAGTCTGCCCCATGCCTGTCCTTAAACGAAACAGCATGGCTTACAGAGCTCACCAAGGTATTGTGCAATCCTTGGCCTGTTTCCACCCGGTCACTTTGTGCAGACATTTCAAGATGTGCATAGTGAGTTACTTTTAGCAGAAAACAAGAGAAGAATAAACAGTACTATATAGGAAGTCTAAAGCATACATAATGAATCATACCCATAAAGCTGTGTCACAGATTTGAATTAAACACTGGGATTATAATAATTCATTGATACAGGGAAGACATTAGCATTTTAAAGTTGTTTTGGAAATTATCTTGATATTTTTAAAACAGGATATTCCTTTTTGAGAGCACAGAGAAACTGAAGAGTCACAAAACAAAGAAAATGTTATATAAATGTTCAAAGGTATTGTAGAATATAACCTGTGAATTTAAAATAAGATCAAACAACTTCCTAAAAATGCTAATCTGATGAGCTCTGACATACAGAATGAGGAACTGGAATGTGCAGCTTCATTACTGTTATGGAAAATAAAACTTTAATATCATGAAGATCCTTCAGCGTTCTATGCTGCCTTGGCTGACGAGTATAAGGAGAAGTCAAAATACAAACTTGTTTCGGTGTGCAATGGCTCCAGTTGTTTAGGGGCAATCAATAAAATAGCAATTGGAGTTGACAAAGAGCAGATGTGACTCCTATTCTATAATATTAGAAACACGACAGGTTTTGGTGCCACTAGGACGGGGACCCTGTCTGTGTGTCGGAGTCTGTTTTGATGGCGCAGCAGTCGTGTCTACAAACTGGGGAGGGAACATAAAACGTTTCCTAAATTGTAGAATTTCACTGCAGTCTTCACTGTCTAAATCTGGCTCTGTGCTCTGCGGCTGTGGTACCGGGATACATACAGACTTTTATAAAACTCTCAGTTTCTTAGATAATTTAAGGACAGGGTCTAAGAGATATTCATGGAGATGCACGCAGTAGACAATGCCTTGAACTGACACACTCTGAAGTTCAAAATCAGGATCTGTTAATTGAAAATACTAAAAATAATAACATAAAAGAGGCAGATTCTTTATTCTTTAGAAGGTGGAACATTTTTTGAAATGTTAGCTTTGCATCCAAGGGGTTTCAGAGTTTAATGCTACTTTGATATCAGTAAAATCTCAGTACAGTGGAACCTCGGGTCACAAACGTATCGGAACACATACAAATCGGGTTACGAGCAAAAAGTTCACCAAACTTTTGAATCTGTTCACGACCACACACTCGGGTGACGAACAAGCCAGTTTCCCTTCCGGTTCTTACGCGCCGATGGTTTCCGCACATGTTCAGTCTTTCCCTGTGCATTCACTGTGAACTGTTTGTGCTCTATTTCATTTCCCTTCCGGTTCATATGCGCCGATGATTGCTGCACATTATCAGTCTCTCCCTGAACAGTACATTGTTCACGGTCAGACGTGCATCGCGCAGAGGGACTCTACCTCAAAACTGTAACCTCCTCTCCACCCAGCTTCCTGCTCACTTCCTTCATGCCAGAACTCGACTCATGCAAGATTAGTTTTCTTGGTTGTTTATGGTTAGTTTTTGTAAAAATTAAGGATTTTTCAAATTTAAATTTTTTTCCCTGTGCTTAAAACTCATTAAAAAAAAGTGTTTACAGCGAGCGGTTCATAAAACTGTAGTGTGAACTCTTGCAATGTTTGTTTTCTCTGTTCAAGGTTTTCTCAGTGTTCTTCAACTATTACACTGTGCATTCCATGACATAATTAACTATTTTTGTGCTTAAAAATCTTTAAAAATATATATTTACATACAGTTCGTACGGTCTGGAATGGATTAATTGTATTTACAGTACAATCCTATGGGGGAAACTACTTCGGGTCATGACCAAATCGGGTTACGACCAGAGTTTTGAAACGAATTAAAGTCATGACCCAAGGTTCCACTATATTTGCTTTGCTAATTCAGATAGGAAGTTTGCTAAAGGGGTCAAAGTTAACAGAAGACTTAACAGACAAATGCAAGAGCTAAACTGAGAGATTGTTAATTAACTGGGAAACTCTGCTAGTAGTTAAAGTGCTATAGATCTTAGGAAAATGTGAAATAATGTTCTCGATGGACAGATTACAGCAGGTTTTCAAAGTACATGTTTGGGGTCATGTATTCTGCACCTGCCTGTCTCCCAGGATCTGTCACTTTTGGCGCAAAAGAGTTGCTAGAATCCCAAATTCTGCTGTATGGATTATGTATCCAGGAATCAGCATTCTCCATATTTTCTCATGTGGAAACCCTTGCCAATTGCCCTTAAATATATATTTCAGTGTAGGAGATGTTCAGTTGTTAATAATATCAAGACATGTTTGCAGTATTTCCTGTCATCAGTTCATCTTAGGATGGGACGGTGGCACAGTGGTAGTGCTGCTGCCTTGCAGTAATGAGACCAGCGTTCATGTCCCAAGTCTTCCCTGGTTGGAGTTTTTATGTTCTCCCCGTGTTTGCGTGGGTTTCATCCTGGTGCTCCGTTTCCTCCCACAGTCCAAAGATATTCAGGTTAAGTGGACTGGTGGCACTAAATTGACAACAGTGTATGACCCTGTTCAGGACAAAGCTGGTTTGACAATGACTAACTGACAGTTCATCTTAAGAACTTGTGCATTCTGTCATTTGAACAATAAGTGGCTGCCTCTCTAGTCACTGATGAGATGTTGGCCATATTCAGTTCCAAGCCCTAATGCCTACATCTGGTCTAGAAGATTAAAACCTCACAAGAAAAGTGAAACACATTGTCTGTGTGTGTTCTGTGTGTCGTCCGTGGCACAGTAGAGTTTGATGGCCTGAGTAACCATTGTTTTACCTGTGCTTGTGAGTGACAGATAGAGAAAGGCAGTATGTATGTTTGAGATTCCATTAGTTGTTCTGCTAGATTATACTTTATCAGGACTTGAATGTACATTTTTAGAGCGGCATCCATTGGCAGGATGGTCAGTAAGAGCCCAGGCTACCATCATTTGCAGAAGTGGCTGCATCATCCAAAAAAAAGTTTCTGGCTATGCCACCAAATGAAATGTATTAATAAAGATGCCAATATTGGACACCTGGGTCCCACAGATCAGGATTCCAGTGCACATATGTCTGCTGCTAGTCTTAATTCTGTTTGGTCAAATGACACATTTGATGAGATTTACTTACAGAAACGAGTAGCAAACACAGCACAACAACTGGACACACCGTCTCAGTCAAAGTGACCTTCCCAGTCCCAGCACTGAGTGCACAAGACAGAGCAGAGACGTTCATCCAGTCTAAAATTCCAGTTCAGAAAACACAACATGCTGGAGAAGACTGAGAAATGTGAAACCTCACAGTTTAAACGTGAGGTCATCTGTTTGGGTCATTTCCTCAAAAGTCTGTCTAGTCAGCTGTACTCCACATACTGTTTTGAAATGGTCATCTTAAAGTGGACAGCATTTTATCATGTGATTTTTCCCCACAGTGCATTTCTTCAGCTGCTGAGCTGCACTTGTGTCCATCACTGCTGTGTCTGCTGACCTGACATTACAACTCAGTTACTGACTGTGCATCCATCACAGGTGAAAATTCAGTCTCAGATACAGTACAGGCCAAAAGTTTGGCGACACCTCCTCATTCAATGTGTTTTCTTTATTTTCATGACCATTTACAGCACTCCATCACTCTCCTTCTTGGTCAAATAGCCCTTACACAGCCTGGAGGCTGTTGAAAAATAAATGATCGTCCAACTAACCTGACTTCTGCACAACACAACTGCTGGTCCCAACCCCATTGATAAAGCAAGAAATTCCACTAAATAACCCTGATAAGGCACACCTGTGAAGTGAAAACCATTTCAGGTGACTACCTGTTGAAGCTCATCGAGAGAATGCCAAGAGTGTGCAAAGCAGTAATCAGAGCAAAGGGTGGCTATTTTGAAGAAACTAGAATATAAAACATGTTTTCAGTTATTTCACCTTTTTTTGTTAAATACATAACTCCACATGTGTTCATTCATAGTTTTGATGCCTTCAGTCATGAAAATAAAGAAAACACATTGAATGAGAAGGTGTGTCCAAACTTTTGGCCTGTACTGTATGAAAAAAGAATTGGAATGCGTTCATTGTGGTTTAAACTAATAACAAAATAAATCACATATTTGGACTACATTAAAATTAACTTTGGCCTCCTGACCAAACAAACCTGTAAATTTAAGGCTGCATGACATCCAGAGAACCAGAACTTTACAGAATATTTGCAGCATTTGTCAAACTAAGCTTCTCATCTCCAAGAAGTTTATAACAAATGGTGTGAAATGTCGACTTTCTGGGCCCTTCTTGTGGTGTATTTCTGTATGGTGTCTCAAAAAGCTCAGCTGAACTAGGATATCAAAGTGTAAATTAACGATTTAGAAGAAGTAATTGAACCTTAAGTGATTTAATGGTCCCTTCTTCTTGTGCTTTGCTGGGCAGTTAGTGACCACAGCGCACTGCTGACCCGCTAGTACTCACACACTCACCTTGAACATTCAGGAGATAAACATCAGTGAGACGTGAAAATGAAAAATGACACCAGTACACTCCACTATCAGACTGAGTCACTGACGGAATTATGTAAGTATCTCCAGAGACGTCGTAAAGCAAAACAAATCCTTCTGTCCAGCTCCATTTGATCCATTTATTCCCCCCGGAAATAAAGCCGCTGTTAATACTGCATTTCAGAGTCACATTCTCTCCGACGCCTTTACTCTGATTCCAGATATTTGATGTTGCCTTTAATTGATCTGAATGGATAAAGAGACCAGATTTAAATGACAACAGAAAGAAATCAGCCAATCACATTTGCTGCTTTAAACATGTAAATGAAGTGAGTTTCTTTTTAGAATGTTTCCTTTCCAAAACAGGTCTCATTGTGAGGTGAGTTTGTTTGAATACTCCACAATAGACTTAAATCAACCAGCCAGCATATAAAATTTTGCTTCCTTGTCATTTTTCTTTTATTAGAGGACTAATATGTTTCCACACAGGAGTTTTCTTATGTTGAGAAATATGAACACAATGAAACCATACACATTGAGTAATAAGAAAAAAATCACAAAAATATAAATGGCAATCTGTCTCCTCAATAATTTTCATATGACTGCTTATTTCTTGCATTTTTTAAGATTTGATGAATGCCTTTTGCTTCAGGTGGAGGAGCAGCAGAAGTGAACAAAGAAACTAAAATACAATATGAGTGAGCCTGCTGACTCCACAGCATGTCGGTAAAGAAGAAAACAAACCACAAGGTGCCTTTAAGGAAAACTTTTTATGAGAAGAGATATAAATGAGTTCACTGAGTGGTGAAACTGTTATCTTTTCATTTGTGCCTCTACGTCAACAAACTGACTGACAGTAGGAATGAGTGGGACTGCTAAGGTGAGTTTACTAAGTTTTAGTTTATTTCATTATAGAGATCTCTGATTTCAGAGTTTACACTTCAATGTAAAACTCCCCTCCTTTAAAGGAGGTTCTTTTTTACATTGTGACTCCGCTGTGCCACAAATTGTCCATATGAAGGCTCACTCTGCAATGTTCATCACATCAATAAGCTCTAAGCAGACCAAATCTATGAAGACTGTCAGCCTCATCATGGACAAAGATATTCCAGCTTGTGCTGAAAAGAGAGGGCGATTAGCTTGTGAAAAATTAAGGCACATCCATTTTATTACGTAGTGATTGGACATTTAAAACAATCAAACCTGTAAAGTGGCCAAATACCATGTTTTCTAAAATGGACAAAAGTCCCAACTCTGTGTCCACTCTTTATTCCTTCTGTGTTCTTGTTTCTCCAACCCCACTTCCCTCTTCCTATTTGCGTGACCACGTGATGCAAGTCCACTAGGGGGACCACCATCCAAGTGTCCTGCTGCAGTAGGACCAGATGTATGAGAAAGTATTCCGTCGGTGAAGACAGAAATTATGGTTAGGGTCAGGGTCAAAAATCAGCACAGATATAAATGATACTGTCATTTCAACACTGAACAAAATTTACAAAAAGCATTGACAAAACAAACACAGACAGTCACAGTGAGTGTCCTCTCTTCGAGTCCATTTTCTCACAAATGGAAGATGTAATTGTGTAATTGAGGTTTCACAAAAAGTTCAGTTTTCTAATGTTCAAATTTTTAGTCACAATCAAACCTTAGAGATTTGGAAATAAGAATTAAAACACAAAAATCAATACATCAGTACACTGCCTTGTCAAAATTTGTCACATGGAAGTTTGTTTTTCATCTTTTTAAGATTTGATGAACGACTCTTGCCTCAGGTAAGAGGAGCTACAGATCAGGACAAAAGCACTAAAGCACAACGTGACTGTTGTACTGTGAAAACAAAAATCAAAGTTTTAAGTATGACTTGAGACGTAAACTCCAAAGATGTCTTTAAAGGTAAAATTTACCAAAAAAAAAAAAGTTTAAGGAGTTCAGCGAAATACAAGACTCTTCTCTCCTACTTCTCTGAGTTAAAAGACAAACTGCATACAATGGAGGCGAGGGCAACTCTTATCTTCAGCCCTCTTGGCTTTGTGTGGTGACCTTACTCAGCTTCAGTTTACTTCTATACAGAAAACTCTTATTTCAAAGATAAGGTAATCATCCCCTTTTCAAGTTAAACTTCTCTCCTCCAAACCCACCAGGCAGCCACATGGAGACAGAGCCCCCATCCTTCCAGTACATATTGGACAGGTTAAGTGACCGCTGCTCACTGCTGACCCCCTTGCCACCTCTCTCACACAGACACATACACACACACACACACACACACACACACACACACACACACAGACACACTCACCTTGAACAGTTAGTGTCACAGCATTGCTCAACTTGAAGGTATAAGGATGATCGTGTCTGGCAGCAGCACACCAGTACACGCTACTGTCATTTGACGACACGAAATGAAGTGTGTGTGTGTCTTCAGGGTTGTCATTATTTATAACGTACAGTGTTGATGATTCCCATTTGTACCAGTAATATCTCCAGTTGGGTAAGTCACTCTCAATGCTGCACTTCAGAGTCCCATTACCACCATCGTAAACTTGTTCCTTCTGATTCTTTATTTTTAGTGTCACCTTTTCTTTATCTGTATTATAAATAAAAGATGAGATTCACACAGTGAGAGGGTGCCGACAGACCCAATCAAACCTTTCATTGAAAATGTATAAATTAATGTGAGTTTCCATTTAAACACTTTGTACTTAAATCACTACGTTGTTTTCATTCCTAAGATGTTCAATGAAGAGATTTTGTTAACACTTCTCAATAGAATGAAAGCAGAAGGCTTTAAATTTGCTTCTGTCAATATTCTGTAGCGGTGCTATTTGTAATTTATATCTTATTCATGTGAATTTCGTAATGTTCACAACGTTACACTCAATGAAATCTTGCAGTTTGGTTAAAAAAATAAAAACAAACAAAATCAGTATATTGGAAACCTCTCTCCTTAAAATTTTTCTCTTGATATTTATTTTGCCATCTTTTAGCCCTTTAAAGTCAGCCCTGTTTTTTTGGGCTTGCTTATGGGACTAAACAATAATGGAAATAATATGGCATAGAATCATGAATTTCATCATTGCTGCAATTAAAGCAGAGTGTTTTGCCATGAAAATGGCGTATTGAATACCCTGATTCCACGATGCAATGTCTCTGGTTCATTTCCTCAAAGATGGCCGAGTTGCTGTATCACGGCAACACCTTTCCCCAGCCCCACCCCCACAGCCTTTTTGAACGTCCTGATTAGTGGACAGGCTACTGTCTACTAAATGAGGGCAGTGTTTCAACTTTCAAATTACATCAATTTCCACTTTGTATATTTCAGAATTTTTGTTTTCCTAAAGATGTTTTTGAATTTCACAAATATTGGTATTGTAATTTGGATACACAGTATCATTTCTTTACCAATGATATCTTTTCAGACAGAATGAGATCCGCCATGTAAAATGATGCACAGTCTTCAATAACAGGTATGTGTGCTCTGGATAATTATTTGAAAATAGTAAAAATTGAGAAAAACATTTTGTTTTTTGTACTGCTTCAAAACAGTAAAATTAGAAATATTACTTGTAAATATTATATAGCAATATTTTTCTGGGTGTTCCTAATACCTTAAAAGCAATTGGAAGAACACCTATGGAAAAATGCATTTTTTTATAAAACATTATTAAATGTTGTAACTTTTTCTATTCTGAAATGTCTGACCTGTGTTTTGAGGGGTAGAACATGAATATTGAATGGAGCAAGATAAAGTTATAGTCACTTAAATCAAATTAGTAGAAAACAGATATAAATGAGGCTGAGTCTAAAGAGTTAAGATTTGAGAGATGCATTTTCTTAGATAGTCAGGAAGCAGAATTGGACAGAGACAGTTTAGACCAGCTGGTCCCAAGCAGTAAAGACTTCCAAAAGCACTTCCAAAAATTCATACTAGAGGGGAGGTATACAGCTGAATCACAGCTAGAATAAGGGCACACACAGAATCCCTTTATATATAAATGTCTATACGTGGAAGTGTGTGTGTGTGTCTGTCCAGCTCGGAAGTGTGAGGCTACACTGTGAAGCGCAATGAAAGTGAATCTGTCGCCAAAGTGAACCTGCCATGGCTGATACACAAGCAAGCCAAGCACATCAGCAAAACGAAACCTCAGAGGAGAGAAAAACTCACTTAGTCGCTGATAGACATAAGAGGCGAGCACGTCGGCAAAACAAAACCGATGATAATACACAACAGATGCGGTTGATTGATTGATTGATGTGGCTTCTAGGAGCCCGGGCTTTTTACAGCATGGGCTTATAGAGCTACTTATAAAATAAGATTTATGTTTTCACCAAAAATGTTTTGTAATACTGTAACGCTTCCGAAGAGCACAAAATGCATAAAGTAACTGCCTGAAACACAAGGCAATCTAATCAAACCAAGTCCCAATGTAGAATCCAAACACATAATCAAAATGAACAGAGCAGAAGGTCAAAATCAGAAAAATAACAAAGCACAGCCAAAGACACAAGAACTCACCAACTCCAGAGCACATTCACAATGAACTACCAGGAACTGTGGGAGACCCTCTAGATTTATAGGCCTGAGGGCAGTTTCTGGCAGGTAGGATGGTGGCTATGCTGTTGCAAAGCAAAGCCCACCGTAATAGTGCGATGTGTATAATTTCTGGGTTAGCACATAAAATTCACACAAAAGACCACTGTGTTTATTCTTTATTGTGTTTTGAATTTCTAGACGTCAATATGTCTGCCCTGCTTTTAAAAGACAGGTTACAATTTTTGATTGTGTCGCATTTTATTTTTGGTGAACACTTCACACAATTCTTCAGCCTTCATATTGCCCCATTATAGTATGTGAATGAGGAATCCCTTTGATGGATTGGCCATTTGCTGAGTGACATCTTTTTCTGTGCACACTCTGCTGATATAACAGATGTTGGATCCTTTTGACCCTAAAATTGGTTTAAGGTAATTCTGTAAGTGGATACATGGATGGATTCATCCCTCTGCAAAACAGAAGATTGACAGACGTTCTATCTCTGACATCACTTCCTAGACCCGGCCCTTCCTGCCTTGAAGATATGATCAGCTGATTGACCACACAGAGCAAATAAACATTTAGTCAGTACTATTTAATCAGTACCGTTTACCTTACATTAAACCACCTCACAGCTCCATTATCTGCACATTATAATGATTCACTGTTGGTGTTGATGAAGCAGGCATTGAACGAATGAGGATGGGCTTTATGTATGGGCATACATGCTACACAAGTGTCCCGATTTTGGACTTTAAAACTCTGGTCACCCTATAATTTACCACCTGAGTGGCATATTCACCTGATATTTTTTTATTTATGAAAATTACTCCAACCAGACATGTTCAGGCACTGGAAGAATTCATTGTAATTTGTTTACATTTTTTAATATATAAATGTAGGTTATGTTAATTGCCAATGGCAAATTGTCACTGTGTATGAATATAGTGTGTGTGTTTATGGTCCCCGTGCTGGACTATAGTCCTGTCCAGTTTTCAGCCTATTGCCCAATCCTGGTGAGTTAGCCTTGAGACTGAGAAAGTTGAAGAACAGACCTGCTGAAATTCCTCCATTGAAGGCTGCATTGTCTGCACAGCCTTCAAACGCACCAGAATGCTATGTCATCTGTCCATTTTCTAACTTGTTGTACAATAAAACCTCGTTTGTCCATCAGGGGTTGGGACCGAGGCAATGATGGATAAAGAAAAGACAGATAACAGAACATCCATCCATCCATTATCCAACCCGCTATATCCTAACTACAGGGTCACGGGGGTCTGCTGGAGCCAATCAGAGCCAACACAGGGCGCAAGGCAGGAACCAACCCCAGGCAGGGTGCCAGCACACCTCAGGGCGCACACACACACACACCAAGCACACACTAGGGACAATTTAGAATCGCCAATGCACCTAACCTGCATGTCTTTTGACTGTGGGAGGAAACTGGAGCACCCGGAGGAAACCCACGCAGACACAGGGAGAACATGCAAACTCTACACAGGAAGGACCCGGGAAGCAAACGCTACCCACTGCGCCACCGTGCCGTCCTGATAACAGAACAGCTACTTTAAAAATGATATACTGTATAATAGATGAGTTTAGCGAATAGTTGTGTTCATTTACAAAACAAAGCTATGTTAACAAAATATAGAATTTACAAAATAAATTAATTCATATAATATAATACAACTCAGAGGTGCTAGAGTTTTCTATGTTTCAGTTGGAGTCTTTGTTCCGTAACAAATGGTGCCCTGTCTTACACTCCATTATCTGGGTTATGGAGCACATCTCCAAAAACTATAAAAGAAAGCTACCAATCAGTTTGTCTCCTGTCACTTATGTTCTTTCTTTGTCTATACTGCACACACTCCCGCTTATTGTTTCCTGACTTCCTACTCAAAACTTCCTTCCGCAGCACCTTCCTTTTTCTCCTAACTTCTCCTTTCCGCCCCTCACAGAGCAGAAGCCCTTCACCCAATCCCATCACTTACACGGCGTTCCACCCTTTTTGCTCTCGCACAATGCATCACAGTATATTAACAAAACATAATATAACAGAATTTTAAAAGAAAATTGCAATACAGAAGAACACAGAATAACTTCTTCTTCTTTCGGCTGCTCCCGTTAGGGGTCGCCACAGTGGATCATCTTCTTTCGTATCTTTCTGTCCTCGTCATCTTGTTCTGTCACACCCATCACCTGCATGTCCTCTCTCACCACAGCCATAAACCTTCTCTTAGGTCTTCCTCTTTTTCTCTTGCCTGGCAGCACTATCCTTAGCATCCTTCTCCCAATATACTCAGCATCAGAATACAGGATAACATTGTTTCCATTTTCAACACGTTTTTCAATTTTGTCGACATCATGCTTTATATTGTGCACTGTTGTTCTTCCTACTCTGTAAATTGAAGCACTTTCGCTGTTTCATACATTTTTAATAATTTCAGTTTTTTGTGATAACTCACACACATACTGTATAATTATCAGCCATAAAAATGTATAGCAGATTAATAATAACAAAACAGAAAAGCTATGAAGTGCTATTAAAATTGATGGTACGTAACTGACACTGTGATTTCAAAATGTGGCATTGCATGTGGTGCTGGGGAAGAACACTAAACACTAGCAAAAGGAAGAGATGTTGCAATGTGCAGAGCTCGTAGCATACCAGTATCAGTACCAGTAGTAGTGCAGTAACAGGTAGGCGCTGCCGTGCCCAATGTGTTTTTTTTTCTTCTTTTGGCCTTGACAGTTCATGGAGACTGATGGTTAATTGAATGACAGATAATTGAAGTTTTACTGTATTTTATTTTCAAATTCTCCTTATCCAGTGTACAGTATGTAGTAAAGTCGTGATGTTAAAACAGACCTACTTCAGGTAGCCAATGGCAGGAACACCAACTGCAACCTGTGCAGGAAATGAGGCGAGCACATGGCATACATGGAAAACATGAGGAGAAAGCAAACAGGAAATGAACTGAAGGAAAGGTTTATTGATTGATTAATAAAAGCAATGTGAAAACTGGAGAAACAAGCTCTAGATAGAAAATGAAGGTGTTAATGGCACTGGAAACTGGAAAATATGTTACCTGCATATGCTGAAGAAGTCACCACCATCAGCCCTGATAATAAAAGAGATGATGTAATAGCTGCGTAGACTGAAAAGTCCTATGATAGATGAGGGTGTGAAGAGAAAGAGGAAAATGCAGAAGTCTCAGATTTCAAATAAATTCAAAGGGTTTCTGACACCTCCATTCTGGAGATTCCTTACCTCATGTTGGTCCTTTTTTTGTTGGCAGAATAATCGTGAAATCCTGGACTGAATTTTTTCCACAATCCCTTAAGCTACTTTTTGCTTCCTCTCTTGCACCCCCATCTAAAATTCCTAAACTGCACCAAACCTAGATCTAAGTCATTACAACAAAATGTTTTATAAAACTTAAAAAAAAAGATAATCCTGAAGTACAAAGAAGAGTCTGCAGTTTTCCTTCTATATCCCAAAATTAGTTATTAATTATGTTAAATTAATGAGCGTCCTGACACCTTTATTGGTTTCTGCCTATGTTGCCAAGATAGCATCTCATAAACTTAAAACAGAAATGTCAGTTCAGAAAATTGAGAAAACAATAAAGTGAAGCACAGATGGATGATATCCTCATGGTGCTCTTTGAAGATGGCTGCTTCATAGATCCTATTTAACTTGACTTTACTGCCATAACATTAACCGTTACATGGAACTTGATTTGGTGACAATCATACATAAAACATCTCAGTGCAAACTTTCCAGAAATCACAGTCAAATGTGGTAAATTTATTCAGTAAAATGCAATAGGAGTCTCGTGTGCTTAATAGGAAGGTGTCTGAGGTTGTTGCACTTATATATTCACTAATTCCTCATAAACTGAATTTCTGAATATATAGGCCTAAGGGCAAATTCTGAATATATTGAGTCAAAATCCAAACATATAATGTTATTCCTGAATATATAAAGTCAGACTATGTATTTATAAAGTAATTCCTGAATATATACGGTAATTTTTGAATATATAAAGTCATTCCTGAATATATAAAGTCAAACTCTGAACATATAAATTCAAAGTCTCATTATACAAAGTCAGCATCTGAATATATGACGTCATTCCTAAATATTTAAAGTCAGTGTCAGAATATATAAAGCAAAAGTCTGATTATATGAAGTCAATGTCTGAAAGTATACAATCATTTCTACACTTATATATGTGTGTGTGTGTGTGTGTGTGTGTGCGTGTGTATGTGTAAAATCAAGCACATTTCATACACTTTAAGTATGACTTAATATACAGCTAAATTACCTAATGCATTACATTTGACTTCAGAAGGAGCCCAGCAGACTTGTTTTACAATAACATTAATGAATTCTTGCCAATTTCTAAAAAAGCTCCAGAGAGTGAATTCTTTTTTGAGTTAAAAGTGTCCAATATCTCCTGTCACTGCAGTACTCCATTACCAACAGTGTGTCACATTTATACTCCCATTGCTAATGTCCTGTAGTATCGATGCCAGCCTCTAAAGCTTTTTGCTGCACTTATTTCTGTCAGTAATGTGTTTGTGTAATTTTACTGCTAACATTGCTTTAATGTGAGATGTGATCTCCTTTATATCTTTTACGTGGCCAGTATATATCTATCTGTGGTGTGCTGGGCCAGTAACATCACTTCAGGAGAGACCCACCGAATCAACAGGCTAAATAAAAGGGCAGGCTCAGTTATACAACAAACTCTGGACCCCCTGGAGGCAGTAGAAGAGGAGAGAATTAAAACAAAACTGAGTACCATTATGAACAATACTGCACATCCTCTCCCTGACACACTAACATTGAGGACTTTTAGCCAACAAATTATTCAGCAGAAGTGTGTGAAGAAACACGATAGGGGGCCTTTATACCAAAAGCAATACGTCTGCATAATCCTTTACTGGGAAAGCCAAATTAGAAGGTTTTCTTTCTTTTTATTTTTCTTGCTTTTTAATCATTCTGGCTTGTGTTCCAACCATAGTGTGTGTGTATGTGTGTGTGAATATATTTATTTATGTAAGAACTTCTGTAAAAAGCCAAATAAAGTTCTATCTATCTATCTGTAGTTACTTCTTTTTTGCCATAGTTATTATTCGTTAATTATTTCACAGATTAGCTAATTTTCATTTAAATGTTTAAAATCATCAGCTGTACTTACAAACAATCCAGCAAAATTCACTTCTATCCATCTTATATTTTCAAAAAGCAAAAAGGTGCAGAGAACAGCAAATATGCCTCAGCTGAATCTTCGTCTGTTGCACGAAATGATCAAGTTTCTGTTAAGCCGGGCGCTTCGAATGTGTCATACTTTGCATACTTTGCATGTCATGTACTCTGAAATATTAGGAAATGTAGTTTGCTAATCTGTCTCTAGAAACTCTCATGATATCAAATCTCTAAATATAAATATTCTCCTTATCACAAACCCAGCAGTTATCGCTGAATCTCCAGAGAGTCAGATTGCTATATTTGAATCCCATATCTTGTCATTACATTTGTGGAGTTTGCATGTTGTCCCTAATTCTGATTCTGCTTGGGTTTTTCTTTTATATCCCAAAGACATGAGTGTTGGGTCCAATGTAGATTCTCAATTTGTCCCGTGTCAATGGGTTCACAAGTGTGCCCTGTGATGTTCTTGCACAAGGTGCAGGTTTGGTTCCTGACTTGCCCCTGATGTTGTCAGTGTGGGCTCTGGCCACTCTGACCCTGAAATTGTACAGGTTTGAGTTTATTACATAATGTTGTATTCTGTTACAGTTCAAGAGCTTCTAGTAAAGGAACAAACAGGAATAGTGGACTTTTCAGTTTCTACATAAGAACCCGTTTACAAAAGCAATTAAGAAGGCTAGTAGAAAATACTAGTTAAGTTAGGGTTAGGGTTAGCTCAGGTGGGCTTTTTGTCCTAGAAAGAAATTTGGTTGCAGAAGTAAAGTACAAAAACATAAGGCCCTGTTACAGATACAAGAAAGTAAACCAAGACAAATAAACAGTGTTGTCATAAGTTAACCACACTCAAGATTTGTATAAAGAGAAATAACTGCAAAAAATAACAATTCCAAATTTAGCATTTAGCAGAATCCGTACAAGTAACAGAATTCAAAATGCTTATATGTAGCTCTAGGAATAAAAAAGATCTTAAATCTGTTGCTGTTTACCTTAAGAACCCTACATCTGTAGCCTATTAGCAACAACTGACATTTAGGAGAGAGAAGATGGCGTTTGTCTGGCAAAACTGAGCTGGCCTTCTTCTTAACGAGCTGGTAGTACAGCTCAGTGACAGAGCTGTGATTTGAACCAATCATTTTACCTCACATTTTTCAATGTTGGTAATCTGGTTTCGTAATGCTGAGTTTCACAAACCAAAATATAAAAGCTAATGTGAAAATATAAAATCAATAAAGGAAACAGCATCATTATGGTTTTATCGACTTTAAAAGTTTTCTAAAAAAGAAAAGCTGTGTCTGCCCCTTCCTAAATTGTGTTCTGTGTTAAGGTCAAAGATTTGTCTGACAATTAATGATTGTCACCAGATATTTGTAGTGCTCTACCATATCCACCGTCTGCCCTTTAACTAAAGCTGAAGCAATTTAAGGAGGGGAGCACCTGAGATCTACAACAGCATCTTTTGTCTTTGAAACATTTAACTGTAAAAACTCATCGACAACTCAGAATCAGCATATTTACATGAACTTCAATTACCCAATTAATACACAAAAACCTAATTTTTCAAATGTAAATCCATATTCTGATTAGAGAAATCGGGTTATTGGCATCAGAGAAATTTGATTATGAGAGGTAGATTTCTCCATGAATAATCAGATTGTGTGGCAATGTAAATCAATAACTTGGCTGTTATTGTTAAGGATTTTGTGCTCTGCACAGGTCCATTGCACTCTTTCAGTCTGTGCATGTCTTTCCTTCACACACGTTTTCAGCAGCCTGGGCATAAGCGACCAACAAAATAAATTGTGAGAAGCAAATGCTCAGGGGCTTGCTTCATCCTTTCTTCTGGTTGAAATAATCTGTCTCAATATTTTAAAACTCACTATTTTTTTGATGAGCTGAACGTACAGTGCTAAACTCAGCAACATAATCTCAAGAGGAGCAGTAGGGTAATGAATTAAAAGTAACATGTTTTAAGTTGTGGTTACCTTTTAAAGTAACGAGTAACCTAACGTATATTTTATTGAAGTAAAAATACCTATGTTATTATTATTCCAGTAGCACTGTGTATAATGCTTCATTTGACTAAAATTCAGAACTGAATTCCGGACTATGACTCAGAAAACAGAAAAAAAATGCACCTTGAACTCTAAATTCCTGGTTTCTCAAGTCCGAATTTATCTGACGTCAGTCCAAAATGGCGATGTACATTGTGATCAGGCAGTATAGTAACACTGTAGGTTTAATTTATTTATTAGGAGAATTTCTTTGAAATGAATCATCTTAATCCATAATGCTGAATATTGAGAAGGCAAAAGTTTACATTACAAAAAACAGTAACAGACTAATCGATGTTAGCTTAATACGTGCTACTGTTCGTACATTACACTCAATGATTGCTTTGTGCAGTACATTAATTACAACTTCCAAGGAGAAACAGTACTGTTTTTCTTGTCCAACAGAATAAAAATCTTTTTTAGACATTACTGTCTTGCTCATCGGTTTCTTCTTCGATTTGTAGTATCAAACTATTTGCTAGCTTTTGTTGCTAAAACACCTGCGTCTATTGGGGCATCCATGTTTACTTTCCCAGTTAGGAAGCAAACGTGCAGATGTCACAGATGACATAATTGTGTCTTCCAATTTCCCAGCTCCACCTTATGACAAATGCAATATAAGGCAAGAGGCATACGTACCGGGTCCTTTGCAGGGAAAGCTGAAAAGAGGTTGATGCATGTATGCAATGTACTCCTGCAGTCATTTATATATAATATAAACTAAAGAGATGATAAACGGCAAACTTTGGGGTAAAAACAGCCATTAACTCCCTTTTTGTTTTGCTCATTATAAAGTCTAGAATCTGCCACACCAAGTTACAGTCCAAAGAGAATTGATCAATCAATTTGCCAACTTTAATGTTTGTTTGGATTGTATTAAAAGCTGATGAGAAACCTATAAACAGCAATCTTGTGTGTTTTTTGATTCTTCCAAGTTCTTATATAGTAACTGCAGAAGTGACGTTGTGGTGTCCTCCACCCTTCTTTGCTCACCATTATGGGTACACACAGGCCAGGGTTTTGTTAAGCGGTTGTCTCTTAATTAAATTCTCAAAAGATTTCATGACATGAGAAGTTAATGCCACCAGTCTGAAATGCTTCGGGTGTGCAGTTTTTGCTAAAGGAATAAAATCTGTCTGTTTCCATAAACTCGGTACTTGATGTAAATCCAAAGACATCTCAGATTAGAGGTGGAATATTCAAGAGACATGTCCTCCACTTCTTTTGTTTGAACCCAACCTTTTTTGAGTTTTGTTTGTTTGAGGACCTTTCTGACGTCATTCTGATCCAATACATACTGACTCCTGGCTCCGGTCCTCAGCCTGTTCTTTAGCGGACTAGCTTCAGATGCCAAAACCTGTCTCTCAATCCTTGAATTGAACACATTGAAGTTTTGAGTTAACTGATAGTCAGTTTTTCTTTTGTGCACAACAAATCACTTGTTTGAACCTGAGACCTGTGTGGCTGTGGTCATGTTTGGGGGGGCTGCAATGCCACCTATTGGTCAAAATATTTACACATGCTTTTCTAAGGTGATGTAAACAACTACATTTTGTCATTTATTACTAAAACATGAAAAAACGTTTCTGTTTTAACGATGTGTTTATATAGATTGTTGTAGACACATAACACACATCACATTATTTCTCCTTACAATTCTGGGTAGCTCACTCCCAGATAATCAATCAAGGCAGGAACTGGGAGAACTTCTTGCCCGTTCTGAGGCGGTGGGGGGGAGGGGGGTTCTGGTGTACCAGGCTGCTTGGGCTTATCGACACATTTACAAGACAAAAGACTCTGATGGAGAGGTGCGAAGGGATTTAAGGTGGGTAAGATTTACGAGTTTTTTCTTTGGCTCTAATAATTCTAGTGTTAATACAATACAGCAGTTTTAGATAGATAGATAGATAGATAGATAGATAGATAGATAGATACTTTATTAATCCCAAGGGGAAAGTCACATAATCCAGCAGCAGTATACTGATACAAAGAAACAATATTAAATTAAATAGTAATAAAAATGAAAAAAAAAAAAAAACTATGGTTTTTTCAGTTTTTCTAGTTCTGTAGGCTTCTTTCTGATTGGGAAGGGTTTTTAATTTTAAAAGCAAGTGCCCATGCACTTTGCCATCAAACCAACACCCAGACAACCCAATGAGTATGGTGTATTGGCACACGTTCAGTCAGTTCAAACATGGCAGAAAGAAATGCTTCATTTTTCATCTGCAGCCTTTTATTAAAGCACAAGTTCATACACAACAATATCCTGAAAGTGCAGGTAAACTGTTTTGCACTACCTGAAGAAAGTCGACAATTAAAAAACCATCTCTAATCTGTAAAGAATGTGTAAGAATAAAATGAAAGGATCAAAACAAAGAGTTGGGATACCAGGGTGACAACCCCATTTAATGATGGTGGAATTAAAGATTTCAAAAGAAAAGGCACACAAGGGTGTAGAATTTGACCACAGTGCTGTGAGTAAATGAAAAGGTTTGTTTCTAAGATTGGGCTCTTGTCTTCCTCTGTCGCAGGTCCTCAATGAACATCCACTTCCAGTTGTCTCTGGGTTTTTATAGGGTACTATGGAAGAGTTGGGGCTTCATTGTTGGAAAGGGAAATGAGGTCTGAACTGGAGGGCCACCAATGTGTTGGGCAGGCGTATAAGTAGATTAGTCAATGATTGTTTAAAATTGGGAATGGGGGGGAAGGGAGGGCAGGGAGTTTAGGACAGGCCAGGTTTAGAGCTGTACTTGGAGGAACAAACAATACTGCAAAAAATAAAAATGCATAGTAATGTAAATTCTAACCCAATGTTTAATTGTAAAAGTAAAATGAGTAATGTTAAAAATAACTTGCCTTAATGCTAGAAGTATGAAAAATAAAACAAGTGAGTTGGAGTTGTATGTATGTGTATATATATAGCTATATATATAATAGACTATACAGTATTAGGAAACCTGGCTAAATCGATGTATAGAAATGTATAATTTTGACTCTGTGTGGAATTTTGAAAATCCAAAATAAATTCAAAGTTGTGCACCAAATTCTTCTTTTTTAGAGTCTTTAATGATGTATGTTGTACAAACATTCCATCCCAGAAATGGAACAAGGTGCCACATGAGAGGTTGGGCATCATACTAAAAGAAGTGGGAGTTCAGGGTGTGCTGTGTAGATGGGTACAAAATTACTCAGATAAAGGAAGCAGAGAGTGATGGTGTGAGTAACTTCATCAAAATTGCTAATGTTAAGAGTAGTGTTCCATGAAGGTCAGTGCTAGAGCCGCTGCTATGTTTAATTAATATTAATGATTTGGATAGAAATATAAGTAACAAGCTGGTTAAGTTTGCAAATGATACCAAGATAGGTGGATTACAGAGGAACTTGGGCAGTATACAGGTTTGGGTAAATTTGTGGTGTCTGAAATTTAATGTCACTAAATGTAAAGTATTACATATAGGAAGTAAAAATGTTAGGTTTGAATACACAATGCAAGGTCTGGAAATTCGAAAGTACACCTTAAGAGAAGGATTTAGGAGTCATAATGGACTCTACTCTGTCAACTAGCAGACAGTGTTCAGAAGCCATTAAGAAGGCTAACAGAATATTAGGCTATATAATGCCCTGATGTGTGGAATACAAGTCCAAGGAGGTTCTGTTGAAGCTTTATAACACACTTGGGAGGCCTCATCTGGAGTACTGTATGCAGTTTTGGTCTCTGGGCTATAAAAAGGACATAGCAGCGCTGGAAAAAGTTCAGAGAAGAGCGACTAGGCTGACTCCAGGGCTGCAGTGGATGAGTTTTGAGGAAAGATTAAAAGAGCTGAGCATTTACAGTTTAAGCAAAAGGAGATTAAGAGGAGATCTGAGAGAAGTGTTTAAAGTTATGAAGGGAATTAGTCCAGTGGATCGAGACGGTGACTTTAAAATGAGTTCATCAAGAACACAGGGAGACGGTTGGAAACTTGTTAAGGGTAAGTTTCGCATAGATATTAGGAGGTTTTTCTTTACACAAAGAACCACAGACACTTGGAATAAGCTACCAAGTTGTGTGATGTTAGAACTTTAGGGACTTTCAAAACTAGACTTGATGTTTTTTTAGAAGAATTTAGTTAATAGGACTGGTGAGCTTTGTTGAGCTGAATGGCCTGTTCCTTTTAGATTGTTCTAATGTTGAATCAAACATGGCTAACATTTCATGACTGTATGAGAGTGTGAGATCCCGATGGAGTGAGCTTGGTTATTTGATGGATGTGTCACACCACTGGGGACTTGGTTACCATTTAAGATGAAAATATAGTGTGGTAATTATTTCGGGTAAATAATTCTTCACAAACAAAAACAAAGTTTTGGGGACCGTCCCTGTATATTGTCGTGCAGGCAATAATGGAAAAAAAGTGATTCAAAGTCTTGGAAGTACAATGAACAATTTACTCAGAACAAAATGGCGGTTTTATAACAACAATAGATCATATGACAGGAAATGGTTGGCAGGAAGTGACGCTGCAGCAGGAACCGGAAACAACGTCATCATGATGGACCAGAAGTGAGGTGTTTTGTGGGAGCCGGAAGTGACGTCATCGAGGTTGGCCGGAAATGACATCATTGTGGCCATTTTGGAAACCGGAAGTTGCGGGAATTATTTTTCTTGTGGATTTCTGTTGATGAAAAGAAGTTTAGGTAAGTACCACGTGATGACCCTCTATCTCGTGATATTTCACTCACCTTTAGGCTCTTTGACTGCCTTCTAATTGCACATGTGTGACATGACCCCCCCCCCACAGCCCAGACCCATCAGGTCGGGTGACCTGCACCGAGAGAGCATCTGCGTTGGCCTGCAAGGAACCTTTACGATAAATGACACTAAAACGATAAGGTTGAAGATCCAAGAACCACCTAGTGATGCGCGGGTTAAACTCACGATGAAGGGACATCCACTGTAAAGCGGCGTGATCCGTCACCAGAGTAAACTGATAAATGTGAATGTAATAGCCCACTTGATCGCCAAGGCGTCTCACTCCACCGCAGCATACTTGATCTCACGCTCCAGCAGTTTCCGGCTAAGGTACATAACGGGGTGTTCAGCACCGAGGACGCACTGGCTCAGCACGGCACCCAATCCTGTGGCCGATGCGTCGGTCTGGAGAATGAAAGGAACAGAAAAATCAGGGGATTTCAACACAGGTGCTGACGTAAGGGCCAACTTAAGGTCATAGAATGCTTTATCAACCGAATCATCCCATACCACTTTTAAAGGTGATCGTTTCTTTGTTAAATTAGATAAGGGCGAAGCAATTTCAGAGAAATGCGGTACAAAACGGCGATAGTAGCCCGCCAACACTAAAAATGCTTGTACCTGCTGCTTATTTATCTGACGGGGCCAATTCATGATGGCATCAACTTTATTACATTGTGGTTTAACAACACCCCCACCTACTAGGTAGCCTAAATATTTGGCTTCTCTCAATCTGAAGAAACACTTCTTCGGATTAATACGAAGCCCTGCCGACACTAGTGTGGAGAGTACTGTTTTAACCTGCCATACATGGTCCTTCCATGTGCCAGAATAAATGACTACATCATCCAGGTAGGCGGCACTATAGGAATTGTGGGGCCGTAGCAGTGAGTCTACCAGACGTTGAAAAGTAGCTGGCGCCCCGTGCAAACCAAAAGGAAGGACCCTGTATTGCCAATCTCCACTGGGTGTACTAAAAGCGGTTTTCTCTTTAGCGGAGTCCGTTAAGGGAACTTGCCAATACCCTTTAGTCATGTCAAGAGTAGTTAGGAATCGAGCGTTCCCTAACCGATCAAGTAAATCATCCACTCATGGCATGGGATACGCATCAAATTTAGAGACTGTGGAAGACGAATGTTCTCTTCGTTCCCTTGTACTAATTCATGTCTGAGAAGTAAGCTTTACTAAACAATGTAAAAGCATGCTTTGTTTTAGCAAACAGAAAAATATTTGTGCAAAGGACTCAAGGTCTAAGCATTCCACACATGAGTCTGCCTTATCACGTTTTCCCTTAGCTTACATCTGAACGGCATAACAAAAGGGGCCAAGAAATCAAGTTGCATAAGGGGCGTTGAAAGGGCTCAAGGATTGTGTATAATAAAGTGTTGACTGTTACATTTCATAATGATATTAAATCACGCATTCTAGGGGTATAAAAACTTGCCCTACCCAACAGACGGGGTTTAGAAGAGCCCTGTCACTGTCATGTATATTTGATTGTCTGCTTTTCTGAAACTCTTCTCACTGTGACTCTGCAAAATAAAGCTGCTTTATAACCACACCTGCTGTCTAGTCTGAAGTCTTCGTCCACAAGACCTGATTAAGTCGACGGAAATTGTTGCAAAACCTCCATGACCCATCAGGTTTAGAAACTAAGACAATTGGACTAGACCAAGGGCTATAGCTTTCATCAATAACCCCTAGTTCCAGCATTCGTCTAATTTCCAACTCCACTTCTGCTTTCTTTGCCTCCGGGATCCTGTAAGGTCTCTCTCTGACAATCACCCCAGGGTCAGTAATAATGTCATGTACAATCAACGCAGTATGTCCAGGTACCTCGTCCACAACTTTGGGGACAGACAAGATAGCCCATTCGAGATCTGTCGTTGTTTAGATGTCAAATCTGGACCAAAATTAAGGTGGGCACATGACGTGAAAAGAGAACGACGCTGGCCGGAGGAGGGATCAAGTTCCCTGTCTTTCCACAGTTTCAGCAAATTAATATGATAGACACGTTCACTCGGTTGACGATTAGGTTGTTTAACCAAATAATCCACGAGTCATTTTCTTTCCTTTATTTCATAAGGGCCTTGACAATGCACTAACAATTTTGAACGGGAAGTTGGGACAAACACCATTACATGATCACCCGGGACGATCTCCCGAATGGTGGTGTTTCTATTATAATAACGGGACTGCGCTGCTTGTACTTTTTATAAATTCTCTTTTAGATTGGGTCTAATTTTCTCTAGTCTATCGCGTAATTGCGCAATATATTCAAGAATATTTGAATTCTTCCCATCCTTCTTTTAGCATATCCTAAAGCCCTCTGGGTTGTCTTCCATACAATAGTTCAAAAGGAGAGAAACCTCTAGAGTCTGAGTGACTTCCTGGTAAGCAAACAAAATGAGAGGAAGCAACTGATCCCATTTTCTTCCATCCTTGTTAACTACCTTACGTAGCATCCGTTTCAAAGTTTGATTAAAACGTTCTACCAACCCGTCAGTTTAGGGATGATAGACATTTTCAGATGTTTTATACGGAGTAATTTGGCTACCTCCCTGAACGTCTTCAAAGTGAACGGAGTCCCTTGGTCTGTTAAAACCTCTTTGGGGATCCCAACACGAGCGAATATCCCTACTAATTCCCATGTGATATTTTTTTGTATTAGCTGAGTGCAACGGAACAGCTTCAGGAAAGCGAGTGGAATAATCAACTAACACGAAAATATATTTAAATCCTTTTAATGAGGGTTCTAGGAGTCCTACGAGATCGATCTCGACTCGTTCAAATGGGATATCAATAAGGGGAAGGGGAACAAGAGGAGCTCGAGTCCTTCTTGGAATCTGGCAAAGTTGACACTCTGGACAGGACGCGCAAAATCGCCGGACCTCCTCGTTTATTCCCGGCCAATAAAATCGGAGTTTTATTCTCTCTAAAATTTTATCTGAGCCTAAATGGGGTCCTAGAAGGTGAGCATGTGCTAACTCACACACTTGTCGCCGAAAAGTGCGTGGAATTAACAACAATGCTCGCACTTCACCCCCGTGTTCTGCCACTCTATATAATAATTCATTTTTAATTACAAAGAACAGCATCAGTGGCATGGGATTCAGGGTCGCAAAACCCTCGGTGGACACTACAGCATTCCTAGCAAAGTGTAAGGAATCATTGTTCCATTGTTCTCTTTTAAAAGAAGAAGGTGTTAAAAGGAATTGAGAAGGTAAATTTTGAATTGGGTCCTGCGCAACCTCAAGGGGTGGGGCTTCTACCTCCAAGTCCTCCATGTTAACTGTACTAGCTCCCGCAGAGGACGATGGGACATTGATTTCTTCGTATTGGGTACCTGTATTGGTCCATGCTACTGTGGGACATGGCGTGGAGGCAGTCGCAGCAGTATTCTCCATGACTAAGCCTAAATATTTCTTAGGTAAAGTTGCGTTTTTACCGCTGGTAATTTTATTCCAATCTCTACCAAGTATGATTGGAAAAGGGGGATCCGGTAATATAGCCATGGCCATGCTCGTCAGGTTATGATTTACTGATACTACATATCTAGCTGTTTTATAATACCGGATATCCCCATGAATACATTTAAGACTAGTTTTTATCTTAGTCCACTGTTGTGGTAAAACGAAACGGGCAGCAACCATGGAAATGTTACTCCCGAAATCAAACATTGCCCTTACCTTTTATAATAACTGCACCTGTATGCAGGAAGAGATAAAGGGTTAGTCACTGTGGCACAATACCTTTCTCCCCTCACCAATGAGCAATTCATAGGTTCGTAGGAACAGTTAGGGGACAGATGTCCAATCTCCCCACACGTGTAACAGCGGGGCAGATTAGCTGGTCTGTCCTGTCTACGGACGGCAGATTCGGGAGCTTGTCGGGGGGGCTCAGGAGCTGCCCCACGTGCCTGTTGGGTTCGGAGAGAGAACCGTTCTGATCTCCCTGATTTGCAAGCTGCCCAATGGCGCTCTGTGATCCCAATTAAGGTGTCCATATTGACAAAATTATGTTTCCGGACCTGCTGGGTGATATATTCAGGGAGGGCATGTACAAAGGTCTCACACGCTAAAAGCTCGGCCATTTTATGAGAACTATTGATGTCAGGCCGTAGCCAACGACAAACTTTTTCCCAGGCTTCAAAGCCCTGGGTTCTCAGTGGTCTCTCAGGGTTGAACTGCCACTCCCTCCATTCTCTCGCCTGCTGCTCCGGAGATACGCCGTAGTGCTTGAATACCTCCAACTTTAAAGCGTCATAATCAGCACCCTGCTGCTCAGTTAAATCATAATAGGCTCTCTGAGCCGTTCTTTTCAGGTAGAGAGCCAGTTGGTACGCCCACTCTGACCTCGGCCATGTGTTCTGCTTAGCGGTATGCTCGAAGATCAAAAAGTAGGTCTCAATGTCGTCTGATTCTGTCAGAGTTGTTAGTGCAATGCATTGTGACCGAACGACCTCCGTCAGTACCCCTGCAGCAGCACAAGCCTATGCTTCTGCTAATTTGGTCCTCGTCTCTCCCATTTGTATCTTCAGGGTTGGCAGACTGCCCATGATGGTATTCAGAACGGTATTCAGGTCTTGTTCCTCTGACATTTTTCAAAAAATAGAAACAAATCCTGCTGGCTATGCCAATTGTGGTAATTATTTTGGATAAATAATTCTTCACAAACAAATACAAAGTTTTGGGGACCGTCCCCGTATATTGTTGTGCAGACAATAATAGAAAAAAAGCGATTTAAAGTCTTGGAAGTACAGTACAATGAACAATTTAACAAAATGGTGGTTTTATAACAACAATCTATACTAATAAAAGACAAAGCCCTCACTGACTTTCTGACTGACTGACTGACTCACTCACTCATCACTAATTCTCCAACTTCCCGTGAAGATAGAAGGCTGAAATTTGGCAGGCTCATTCCTTACAGCTTACTTACAAAAGTTGGGCAGGTTTCATTTCGAAATTCTACGCGTAACGGTCATAATGGTCAACAACATCCGCCATGTTGAACTTTCTTATTTATGGCCCTATCTTCACGAAATTTGGTAGGCGGCTTCAATGCGCTAACCGAAACCAATGTACGTACTTATTTCGGTGGTATGACGCCACTGTCAGCCGCCATATTGAACTTTCCAACGTCACTAATTCTCCAAATTCCCGTGTAGGTAGAAGGCTGAAACTTGGTACTTATTTCGGTGGTATGATGCTACTGTCGGCCGCCATACTGAACTTTTTAACAGTCTTTGTTACTTATGGGCCCATCTTCAAGAAATTTGGTACGCGGGTTCCCAACGCTAACTGAATCCTATTTATGTACATATATACATCCATAGCCTGCAGCTCAGTCACCGTGTGAGGCGGCATTGGGTCCCCCATCCCAACGCCTCCCACGTTGTTGGTTGCCTGCCTATATAAGGCCGTCTGTTGCTCCAGTCTCTACATTCCCTTCCTTGCTTCGCCACGGGATTCACGTCTCCCTGCTGATAACTACAGCCTTTTTATTTAATCCACGGCTTCTCTGCTGTTTTATTGTTCATTTATTACGATTATAGTTATTGTGTAGGTATTTTAGACTTACTTTACATTGTTCATGTACCCATTTCCTTTATCATTCCAACCGTACCCGCATTAACATGTCTATCGAGGTGATCACCATCGATCAAAGAACTGTCACTTATCGAGTGGTTTCCATGCCCGGAGATGGCACCTATCATTTTCCATTCTCTTTGTTACATATTGCACAGCCATATCAGGCTCACTCTTGATATCCGGAGGAACATTGTGTCTTATGTATTGAATGACTGGGACAGGTTCAAGGAGTGGACTGATGACGATACAGGAGATAATTATACTAAACAGGAGCACTACAAGAGTGAAATGTTTAAGCCCTTCACCTATGCATCTGCATGTGAGTTGATGGCTGCCGCTGAATTGTTTTGTTGTCACTTTCAAGTGTACCAAAATGGCCAAATATTTTACACCTTTGGACAACCACCAATGCCTCTTAAACATCTTAGATTTACAGGTGACGATTTCAGTAGTGGACACTTTGATGTTTATGAATGTTTAAACTCTCAAAAGCTGGATGTGAAGTTATCAATGAAACTAGTTGTATACTAACAACGCTTGACAGATGCCGAATGTCACTTCAACACAAGTCCTACAAATACTGTCGTAATTGAAACAAACCATGAAACTCAAACCGATTATGACAGAAATCCAAGCTGTGAGATTTGAAACATGATTACTGTTCACATGGCCAACTGTACTTGCATGCTTAAGAGTAAGCTCAGCGCACAGCTTGGTCATATTACAACCGGAGGGCCGAACTCACAATGTGGTATACAAAGAGATCCTTAACAAATAATTATTGGTATATTTTCCCTCAGTTTAAAAAGGTTTAATTTTCTTCTTAATAAAAATTTTAAGGCAGTACTTCGCCGCTGCGAAGCGCAGGTATTTTGTTATATATATATATATATATATATATATATATATATATATATATATA